>ONZH01008161.1:0-44723 GCA_900303285.1 Rhinella marina
TGGAATTCCACATTACACATGTTAGCCAGGGTTTATCAGCACCGCAGAGCCATTGTAGACTGCCAGATGACAACTTCCAGGAGAACTGGTAGTCATGTTAGTCAGCTTCCTCAAGTCTACAATGAGGAGTGGACGTGGATGTCTGATATCTGTCAGGTGTTAAGCCACTTTGAGGAGTCAACACAGATGGTTAGTGTCGATGCCGCCATTATTAGCCTCATCATCCCAATGCTTTGTCTGCTTAAAAAAATCACTGCTCAGCATGAAGTCAGAGGCTTTGCGCTTGTCACAGGAGATGGGGAAGAAGATACGTTGCTTGATAGCCAGAGCACCCTCAGGTCTATTTCTCAGCGCGTATTGGAGGAGGAGGAGGAAGAGGAGGAGACTGTTGGCGAGACTGAAGAGGGTACCTATGCTCATTCCTTCTTATCTGTTGAGCGTGTATAGGCTGAAGAGGAGGAGTTGGAGGAGGAAATGGAGAGTCAGCCTATTGAGGAAAGGGAATTCTTGCGTGTTGGGACTCTTGCGCACATGGCTGACTTCATGTTAGGCTGCCTTTCCCGTGACCCTCGCGTTAGAAGCATTTTTGACAACACCGATTACTGGGTGTTCACCCTCCTGGACCCCCGGTACAAGCAGAACTTTTCCACTCTCATTCCTATAGAGGAGAGGAGTATGAGAGTGAATCAATATCAACAGGCCCTGGTGCACAAGCTGAAACTATACTTCTCATCTGACACCGCTAGCGGCAGAGGACGTAGTTCGGCGTGCCAACTAGCGAGGGAGAAGAGGGGAGCAGGAAGCTTGTCAAGCACTGGCAGGGGAACACTCTCTAAGTCCTTTGCCAGTTTTATGTCACCCCAGCAAGACTACTTCACCCGTCCCCAGTCTAGGCAGAGTAGGGGGGAGCTGTACAGAAAGATGGTGAGGTAGTACGTAGCTGACCATACCAGCGTCTTGCGTTATCACTCTGCTCCATACAACTACTAGGTTGCAAAGCTGGACACGTGGCCCGAACTGGCGCTGTACGCCTTGGAGGTGCTGGCCTGCCCTTCCACTAGAGTGTTGTTAGAGCGGGTCTTCAGTGCAGCTGGTGGCATCATCACTGATAAGCGTACATGCCTGTCGACAGACAGTGCTGACAGGCTGACGCTTATTAAAATGAATAAAGCCTGGATTTCACCAGAATTCAAATCTCCACCAGGGGAAAGCAGCTCAACATGAACATTGTTTATGTATCCGATTCCTCTCCTCCTCCTCCTCTTCATACACATACGCTGAGCCAACAGGCAATTTTTCAGAGGGACTACTGGCTCTCTTTTCAAACAATGTTTATAGCGGGCCACCTACAGACCGTCTCTCCAATCAATTTTTTACGAGCGTCAACTACAGACACTCAAAAACAATTTTTTAGGAGGGTCAACTACAGACACTCCAAAACAATTTTTTAGGAGGGTCAAGTACAGACACTCAGAAATTTTTTTTAGGATGGTCAAGTACAGACACTCCAAAACAATTTTTTAGGAGGGTCAACAACAGACACTCCAAAACAATTTTTTAGGAGGGTCAAGTACAGACACTCCAAAACAATTTTTTGGAGAGTCAACTTCAAACACTTTAAAACAATTTTTTGGGAGGCTCACCTACAGCCATTTGACAGCAATCTTAGTCTGACCAAGGCATTGGTGGTGTCACCGCCATACTGTGTCAGGCTAAATTTTTGGCTGTTTCACCCGCTACCTCAGTCTAACTTGGTCACTCTGGGTTCACCGCCATGCTGTGTCAGGGTAAAATTCTATGTGCTTCACCTGCTACCTCAGTCTAACTTGGTCACTCTGGGTTCACCGCCATGCTGTGTAAGGGGTAATTTTTGGGTGGTTCACTTGCTACCTCAGTCTAACTTGGTCACTCTGGGTTCACCGCCATGCTGTGTCAGGGTAAAATTTTATGTGCTTCACCTGCTACCTCAGTCTAACTTGGTCACACTGGGTTCACCGCCATGCTGTGTCAGGGTAAAATTTTATGTGCTTCACCTGCTACCTCAGTCTCACATGGTCACTCTGGGTTCACTGCCATGCTGTGTCAGGGTTAAATTGTATGTGCTTCACCTGCTACCTCAGTCTAACTTGGTCACTCTGGGTTCACCGCCATGCCGTATCAGGGTAACATTTTATGTGCTTCACCTGCCACCTCAGTCTCACTTGGTCACTCTGTTGTCATCGCCATGTTGTGTCAAGGTAAAATTTTATGTGCTTCACCTACTACCTCAGTCTCACTTGGTCACTCTGGGTTGACCACCATACTGTGTCAGGGTAAAATTTCATGTGCTTCACCTGCTACCTCAGTCTCACTTGGTCACTCTGGGTTCACCGCCATGCTGTGTCAGGGTAAAATTTTATGTGCTTCACCTGCTACCTCAGTCTCACTTGGTCACTCTGGGTTCACCGCCATGCTGTGTCAGGGTAAAATTTTATGTGCTTCATCTTCTACCTCAGTCTCACTTGGTCACTCTGTCACCGCCATGCTGTGTCAGGGTAAAATTTTATGTGCTTCACCGGCTACCTCAGTCTAACTTGGTCACTCTGGGTTCACCGCCATGCTGTGTCAGGGTAAAATTTCATGTGCTTCATCTGCTACCTCAGTCAAACTTGGTCACTCTGGGTTCACCGCCATGCTGTGTAAGGGGTAAATTTTGGGTGGTTCACCTGCTACCTCAGTCTAACTTGGTCACCCTGGGTTCACTGTCATGCTGTGTCAGGGTAAAATTTTATGTGCTTCACCTGCTACCTCAGTCTCACTTGGTCACTCTGTTGTCACCGCCATGTTGTGTCAGGGTAAATTTTTGGGTGGCTCACCTGCTACCTCATCTAACTTGGTCACTTGGTGGTGTCACCGCTATGCTGTGTCAGGCTAAATATTTGGGTGGCTCACCTGCTACCTCATCTAACTTGGTCACTCTGTTGTCACCGCCATGCTGTGTCAGGCTAAATTTTTGCATGGCTCACCTGCTACCTTATTTAACTTGGTAAGTCTGTTGTCACTGCCATGCTGTGTCAGGCTAAATTTTTGGGTGGTTCAGATGCTATCTTAGTCTAACCAAGCCACTCTGGGGTTCACCGCCATGCTGTAAACTGCAATCTCAGTCTTAACACATCATCCTGGGGTTAACCCCCATGCTGTAAACTGCAATCTCAAACTATGTAATTTAGGGGTTCACCACCAAGGTGTGCCAGACTACAATTTTAGCGGGTTCACCTGCAATCTCAGTCACAGACTGTCATTCAGGGGTGCACCACCATGCTTTTTCAAACCAATTGTTTCTGAGGGTCACCTCCAGGCTCTCACCCACAATATTTTGGAGGCTTGCCACTAGTGTCGCCCAAAATTGTCTTGAGGGTCACCGGAGGCCCTCCCCCACAACTTCAAGGAGGGTTACTACCCTGCCCTGGCACACAAACATTGTCTTGAGGGGTTCTAAACGTGTGGAGACTAATGGGTGGGTACAGTGCATCTTAGCCCGTATGGAATTAGGAAAGCTGGGCACTGTGCTTGGAGGTCTTTGTGTATGCTGTGGACAGCGTGGGTGTGGGGTGTGCTTTTGCCCGTCTGGGATGGGGAGAGCTGGGCACTGTGCTGGGAGAACTTTGTGTACGCTGTGGACTACTGGGTGGGTGCGGGGAGGGAGACGCTTATGCCTGTGTCCTGGGGCGGGGGATAGGACAGCAGTGCCAGCATGGTCAGTGGTGTCACCCGCAGGTGGTGATGGACCTTCGTTGCACCTAGTTTGGTGCTTTACTGCTTTTAGGAGGGTCAACTACAGACACTCCAAAACAATTTTTTAGGAGGGTCAAGTACAGACACTCAGAAAATTTTTTTAGGATGGTCAAGTACAGACACTCCAAAACAATTTTTTAGGAGGGTCAACCACAGACACTCCAAAACAATTTTTTAGGAGGGTCAAGTACAGACACTCCAAAACAATTTTTTGGAGAGTCAACTTCAAACACTTTAAAACAATTTTTTGGGAGGCTCACCTACAGCCATTTGACGGCAATCTCACTCTGACCAAGGCATTGGTGGTGTCACCGCCATACTGTGTCAGGCTAAATTTTTGGCTGTTTCACCCGCTACCTCAGTCTAACTTGGTCACTCTGGGTTCACCGCCATGCTGTGTAAGGGTAAAATTTCATGTGCTTCACCTGCTACCTCAGTCTCACTTGGTCACTCTGGGTTCACCGCCATGCTGTGTAAGGGGTAATTTTTGGGTGGTTCACCTGCTACCTCAGTCTAACTTGGTCACTCTGGGTTCACCGCCATGCTGTGTCAGGGTAAAATTTTATGTGCTTCACCTGCTACCTCAGTCTCACATGGTCACTCTGGGTTCACTGCCATGCTGTGTCAGGGTTAAATTGTATGTGCTTCACCTGCTACCTCAGTCTAACTTGGTCACTCTGGGTTCACCGCCATGCCATATCAGGGTAACATTTTATGTGCTTCACCTGCCATCTCAGTCTCACTTGGTCACTCTGTTGTCATCGCCATGCTGTGTCAGGGTAAAATTTTATGTGCTTCACCTGCTACCTCAGTCTCACTTGGTCACTCTGGGTTGAACATCATACTGTGTCAGGGTAAAATTTTATGTGCTTCACCTGCTACCTCAGTCTCACTTGGTCACTCTGGGTTCACCACCATACTGTGTCAGGCTAAATTTCATGTGCTTCACCTGCTACCTCAGTCTAACTTGGTCACTCTGGGTTCACCGCCATGCTGTGTCAGGGTAAAATTTTATGTGCTTCACCTGCTACCTCAGTCTCACTTGGTCACTCTGGGTTCACCGCCATGATGTGTCAGGGTAAAATTTTATGTGCTTCACCTGCTACCTCAGTCTAACTTGGTCACTCTGGGTTCACTGCCATGCTGTGTCAGGGTAAAATTTCATGTGCTTCACCTGCTACCCCAGTCTCACTTGGTCACTCTGGGTTCACCGCCATGCTGTGTCAGGGTAAAATTTTATGTGCTTCAACTGCTACCTCAGTCTAACTTGGTCACTCTGTTGTCACCGCCATGTTGTGTCAGGGTAAATTTTTGGGTGGCTCACCTGCTACCTCATCTTACTTGGTCACTTGGTGGTGTCACCGCCATGTTGTGTCAGGCTAAATTTTTGGGTGACTCACCTGCCACCCCATCTAACTTGGGCACTTGGTGGTGTCACCGCCATGCTGTGTCAGGCTACATGTTTGGGTGGCTGACCTGCTACCTCAGCCTAACTTGGTCACTTGGTGGTGTCACCGCCATGCTGTGTCAGGGTAAATTTTTGGGTTGCTCACCTGCTACCTCATCAAACTTAGTCACTTGTTGGTTTCACCACCATGCTGTGTCAGGCTAAATGTTTGGGTGGCTCACCTGCTACCTCATCTAACTTGGTCACTTGGTGGTGTCACCGCCATGCTTTGTCAGGCTAAATGTTTAGGTGGCTCACCTGCTACCTCATCTAACTTGGTCACTTGTTTGAGTCACCGCCATGCTGTGTCAGGCTAAACGTTTGGGTGGCTCACCTGCTACCTCATCTAACTTGGTCACTTGGTGGTGTCACCGCCATGCTGTGTCAGGCTAAATTTTTGGGTGGCTCACCTGCTACCTCATCTAACTTGGTCACTCTGTTGTCACCGCCATGCTGTGTCAGGCTAAATTTTTGCATGGCTCACCTGCTACCTCATCTAACTTGGTAAGTCTGTTGTCACTGCCATGCTGTGTCAGGCTAAATTTTTGGGTGGTTCAGCTGCTACCTCATCTAACTTGGTCACTTGGTGGTGTCACCGCCATGTTGTGTCAGGCTAAATTTTTGGGTGACTCACCTGCCACCCCATCTAACTTGGGCACTTGGTGGTGTCACCGCCATGCTGTGTCAGGCTACATGTTTGGGTGGCTGACCTGCTACCTCAGCCTAACTTGGTCACTTGGTGGTGTCACCGCCATGCTGTGTCAGGGTAAATTTTTGGGTGGCTCACCTGCTACCTCATCTAACTTAGTCACTTGTTGGTTTCACCGCCATGCTGTGTCAGGCTAAATGTTTGGGTGGCTCACCTGCTACCTCATCTAACTTGGTCACTTGGTGGTGTCACCGCCATGCTTTGTCAGGCTAAATGTTTAGGTGGCTCACCTGCTACCTCATCTAACTTGGTCACTTGTTTGAGTCACCGCCATGCTGTGTCAGGCTAAACGTTTGGGTGGCTCACCTGCTACCTCATCTAACTTGGTCACTTGGTGGTGTCACCGCTATGCTGTGTCAGGCTAAATTTTTGGGTGGCTCACCTGCTACCTCATCTAACTTGGTCACTCTGTTGTCACCGCCATGCTGTGTCAGGCTAAATTTTTGCATGGCTCACCTGCTACCTCATCTAACTTGGTAAGTCTGTTGTCACTGCCATGCTGTGTCAGGCTAAATTTTTGGGTGGTTCAGCTGCTATCTTAGTCTAACCAAGCCACTCTGTGGTTCACTGCCATGCTGTAAACTGCAATCTCAGTCAAACTATGTAATTTAGGGGTTCACCACCAAGGTGTGCCAGACTACAATTTTAGCGGGTTCACCTGCAATCTCAGTCACAGACTGTCATTCAGGGGTGCACCACCATGCTTTTTCAAACCAATTGTTTCTGAGGGTCACCTCCAGGCTCTCACCCACGATTTTTTGGAGGCTTGCCACTACAGTGTCACCCAAAATTGTCTTGAGGGTCACCGGAGGCCTCTCCCCCACAACTTCAAGGAGGGTTACTACCCTGCCCTGGCACACAAACATTGTCTTGAGGGGCACTAAACGTGTGGAGACTAATGGGTGGGTGCAGTGCATCTTAGCCCGTATGGAATTAGGAAAGCTGGGCACTGTGCTTGGAGGTCTTTGTGTATGCTGTGGACAGGGTGGGTGTGGGGTGTGTTTTTGCCCATCTGGGATGGGGAGAGCTGGGCACTGTGCTGGGAGAACTTTGTGTACGCTGTGGACTACTGGGTGGGTGCGGGGAGGGAGACGCTTATCCCTGCGTCCTGGGGCGGGGGATAGGACAGCAGTGCCAGCATGGGCAGTGGTGTCACCCGCAGGCGGTGATGGACCTTCGTTGCACCTAGTTGGGTGCTTTACTAACATGTGATGGGCATGTGCCTTGCCCATCTTAGTCTGGGTCAGCACAATTGTCTTGAGGGTAACCACCAGGCTGTTGGCCAGAATTTGGCATAATGTACGATTAGGCAGCCTCAGAGGCATCCATGCATGCTTCCCCTGCTGTTTCCTGTCCATTTCCGTGGTGTTTCCATTATTTTCTGAGGTTTCCAGGTTTTCACGCAACCTTCCCTGTGCAAAGCTTTGGTCCCCTGCCAAAAATGCTCGAGTCTCCCATTGACTTTAATGGAGTTCGTTATTCGAAACGAGCACTCGAGCATCGGGAAAAATTTGACTTGAATAACGAGCACCTGAGCATTTTAGTGCTCGCTCATCTCTAGTCCTGTGCCCTTGCAGAGAAACACCCCCAAAACATAATGTTTCCACCTCCATGTTTGACAGTGGGGACAGTGTTCTTTGGGTCATAGGCAGCATTTCTCTTCCACGGCGAGTTGAGTTAATGCCAAAAAGCTCAATTTTTGTCTCATTTGACCACGCTACCTTTTCCCAATCACTCTCAGAATCATCCAGGTGTTCATTTGCAAACTTTAGACAGGCCTGCACATGTGCCTTCTTGCGGCACTGCAGGATTTTAATCCATTACAGCGTAATGCGTTACTAATAGTTTTCTTGATGACTGTTGTCCCAGCTGCCTTGAGATTAGAGATGAGCGAATCTGCTGATACAGTATCCATATAAAGCCAGGGGTCAGACTCAGAGCATTCCTCCTGCTCCACCATTCCTCTCCAGCAAAGCCCGTCATTTTTGTACGCACTTTATACGCTTATGCGTACGTGTTCAAAAAGGTTGCATACCTTTCTACCTGAACGTTCGTTATTAGTGCGTGAATGTTCGCTAAAAGCCATATAATTACGTATATATTTTGCACGCAAATTAAACAAATCTATTCGTTGAATATACAAATCTTAGGAAAAGTTCGGCGAATGTTCGGCGAATAAAATTGTGCATGATTCGTTTATCTCTACTTGAGATCATTAACCAGTTCCCCCCATGTAGTTTTAGGCTGATCTGTCACCTTCCTCATGATCAAGGATACCCCACGAGGTGAGATTTTGCATGCAGCCCCAGATCAATGTTGATTGACAGTCATTTTTTATGTCTTCCATTTTCTTACTATGGCACCAAAAGTTGTCTGCTTCTCACCCAGCGTCTTACTTATGGTTTTGCACATTCCAGCCTTGTGCAAATCTATGATCTTGTCCCTGACATCCTTAGAATGTTCTTTGGTTGTGCTCATGTTGTAGAGGTTAGAGTCTGACTGATTAATTGAGTCTGTGGACAGGAGTCTTTTATATAGGTGACCATTTAAGACAGCTGTCTTTAATGCAGGTAACGTGTCGATTAGGAGCGTCTAACTGATCTGGAGGAGCCTGAACTCTTAGTGGTTGATAGGGGATCAAATACTGATTTTTCTGTGCAAAATGCAAATAAATATATATAATTCAGACAATGTGATTTTCTGGATTATTTTTCGATATTTTATCTCTCTCTGTTAAAATTAACCCACCCTAAAAATTATAGACTATTCATGTCTTTGACAGTGGGAAAACTTACAAAATCAGTAAAGCATCAAATACGTATTTCCTTCACTGTAAATGTGCCATTCTACTGACCCAGAAAATGAAGGTAACAGGTCAGTTTTGCTGCTTAGGAAATGCTGTAAAAACAAAACCCATAAAACTATGTCAACATTGTTTCTTTTTATAATTCCTCCTCATTTTAATTTTTTTTCCAGCTTTCCACTACATTGTATGTAACAGTAATTCATCCCATATGAAAGTACATCTTGTCCTGCAACCAACAAGCCCTCATATGGCTATGTGAATGGAACAATGTTAGGGCTCTGGGAAGACTGGGAGTAAAAAAACAAAAGTAAAAAAATAGGAAAATGGCCCAGTCTTGAAGGGTTTAAGGTACAACCACACGATGCACTGTTCAGTAGTTCTGTGTTGTTAATCGATGTGCATATGTTATTGAAGGTGCCATGTGGCCATTAACAATGCAGACCAACTAAACAGCGCTGTGTTCATTAGTGACAATCATACATAGTTTAGTACATGACAACCTCTTTGTAACGAAACTAGAACCAGCCCTGTACCTCACATGGATCCAGAGATCTCCGCATTCATTGCCCCTATTAATCTGCTAGATTCATTTCAAGCTGTCAGTTTAGGGGATGTGTCCTTCTCAGGGGTGTGTCTTTTCTACTGCAGTTCAGGAGGCAGTTGAAGGATGGAACTAAGCATGTGCTTCTGTCTCAGTGAGCAGGTTAGAGAAATTAGTAAACAGTAGATAGCGCTATACCGATAGATTTAATTGTATGACTCAGTAGTCAGTAGTTATGATAAGTTTTTAATTACATTTAGGTACAAAAATATTCAGATCCAGGTGCTGGTTTGAAAACTGTAGCATATTTTTTTGGGGAACAACCCCTTTAAATAAAAGGCAACTGTGGACCAATTGTCCGCGTTCTGATTTATCATTTTGACTTTTTGATCAAAAAGTCTCAAGTCACCACAAAGAGTCTCATATGTATTCTATTTCCCTGGTGGTGTAAAGCAGTGATTTTCAACCAGTGTGCCTCCAGCTGTTGCAAAACTACAACTCCCACCATGCCCTTCTGTAGGCTGATAGCTGTAGGCTGCCTGGGCATGATGGGAGTTGTAGTTTTGCAACAGCTGGAGGCACACTGGTTGAAAATCACTGGTGTAAAGACTTTCAGAAATACAGTGCCTTGCAAAAGTATTCAGCCCCCTGGAACTTTTCAACCTTTTGCCACATTTCAAGCTTCAAACAAAAAGATATAACATGTTAAATTTTTGGTGAAAAATCAACAAATGGGTCACAATTGTGAAGTGGAATGAAATTTATTGGATCATTCAAACTTTGTTTGTAATAATAAAACTGAAAAGTGGAGCGTGCAAAATTTTTCGGCCCCCTTGGATTAATACTTTGTTGCGCTACTTTTTGTTGCGATTACAGCTGCAAGTTGCTTGGGGTATGTCTCTATCAGTTTTGCACATCTAGAGATGCCCATTCTTCCTTGCAAAACAGCTCGAGCTCCTTGAGGTTGAATGGAGAGAGTTTGTGAACAGCAGTTTTCAGCTCTTTTCAAATATTGGATTCAGGTCTGGACTTTGACTAGGCCAATCTAAGACCTGGATACGTTTATTTTTGAACCATTCCATTGTAGATTTTGCTTTATGCTTGGGATCATTGTCTTGTTGGAAGATAAATCTCCGTCCTAGTCTCAGGTCTTTTGCAGACTCCAACAGGTTTTCATCCAGAATGGTCCTGTATTTGGCTACATCCATCTTCCCATCAATTTTAACCATCTTCCCTGTCCCTGCTGATGAAAAGCAGGCCCAAGCTATGATGCTGCCACCACCATGTTTGACAGTGGGGATGGTGTGTTCAGCGTGATGAGCTGTGTTGCTTTTACGCCAAACATATCGTTTTGCATTGTTTCCAAAAAGTTCGATTTTGGTTTAATCTGACCAGAGCACCTTCTTCCACATGTTTGGTGTGTCTCCCAGGTGGCTTATGGCAAACTTTAAACAAGTTTTTTTATGGATATCTTTGAGAAATAGCTTTCTTCTTGCCACTCTTCCATAAAGGCCAGATTTGTGAAGTGTTCGACTGATTGTTGTCCTATGGACAGACTCTCCCACCTCAACTGTAGATCTCTGCAGTTCATCCAGAGTGATCATGGGCCTCTTGGCTGCATCTCTGATCAGTCTTCTCCTTGTTTGAGATGAAAGTTTAGAGGGACGGCCGGGTCTTGGTAGATTTTCAGTGGTCTGATACTCCTTCCATTTCAATATGATCGCTTGCACAGTGCTCCTTGGGATGTTTAAAGCTTGGGAAATCTTTTGGTATCCAAATCCAGCTTTAAACTTCTCCACAACAGTATCACGGACCTGCCTGGTGTGTTCGTTGGTCTTCATGATGCTCTCTGTGCTTTAAACAGAACCCTGAGACTATCACAGAGCAGGTGCATTTATACGGAGACTTGATTACACACAGGTGGATTCTATTTATCTTCATCAGTCATTTAGGACAACATTGGATCATTCAGAGATCCTCAAGGAACTTCTGGAGGGAGTTTTCTGAACTGAAAGTAAATGGGCCGAATAATTTTGCACGCCCAACTTTTCAGTTTTATTATTACAAAAAAAGTTTAAATGATCCAATAAATTTCGTTCCAGTTCACAATTGTGACCCACTTGTTGTTGATTCTACACAAAAAATTTAAAATGTTTTACCTTTTTGTTTGAAGCCTGAAATGTGACAAAAGGTTGAAAAGTTCCAGGGGGCCGAATACTTTCGCAAGGCACTGTATCTATAGTAAATGAGGATGTTTTCGATATCAGGTCAGTGAGGCTCCAATGATTGAAAGAGTCGTAGCACTCATGTAGAGGTGGTGCTATGTGATTATAGATCAGGGCACTTCAGCTATGGTGAAACTACAACTTCCAGCATGCACACTTGCTTGGCTGTTCTTGGAACTCCTATAGAAGTGAATGAAGAATGCTGGGAAATGTAGTTTCACAACAGCTGGAGTGCCAGAGGTTGCTGACCCCTGTTAAAGATGTTCTCCACATTCAAGTGAATGGGAGAGGAAACTGTAATTACCCTGTACCACCACTGTAAGGGAGATGTCATGCAGGTAAACAATGATCATGATCACGAGCACCAACACGAGTGCCATGACCCCTTCAAACAACTGATAAGTGCGGTGCCGGGTGTTGGACCGCCACCAATCTGATATTTATAACTAAGATGAGCAAATTGACTCTAAACTAATTGGATTTAAATTTTTTTTTCACAAGAATTCATCTTCTAAACAAAACCAAAGTTTTTGCAATTTGATTCGTACGAATTGCTCAAAATGGTGTCCGTACAGTATTACTGCAAAGTTTTATGCAAAACAACTTCAGATGAAGCAGCCAACGTCGATTCGCTCATCCCTAATAAATGTTTACATTAGAGAGGACATCACTGAAAGAAATTGACATGGTGATTTTGTCCAAATGAAGATGAGGAAAGAGAATTTCAACTTCAGAGGAGACCTCACTGGATGTTGTAGCATGATGGCAGTAGGGGTGGCTATGTGTTGTTGCTTGTGTCTCACCTCATCCCCATTCTCCATAGCTTAATTACAGAGAAGTGGAAGAGGAGGAGAGAACAAGGAAGCAGACACTGGCTACCACAGAAGGGCACCATCTGTGTAGGTATTTTATGCTACTGGGACAGTATATTGTCCATACACTGTGGTATTTGGTTCTGCAGGGATGTTATATTGTGCTGCACTGTGGTATTTGGTTCTTCTGGGGCGGTATTTTGTGCTCTTCTGTGGTATTTCTAGACACTTGTTGTGATCCCACCTTCTGTGGCCACTTTAAATTCCCACTGTGTTTCTGCCTTTAACATGTGCCAAGATGCCCCAACCGTGATAATCTTGACAAATTTTCTGTTTACGAGATCTAAGGTTATATTTAGAGATTTAGCAAATTTTAGGGATTAACGGATATACTGTATAATAGAACTTGAGCACACTAAAATCTGTAGTATCAAGCCACAATTTCACCCCAGAATCAAGGATGAATTGATATACTTATATATAAAAGAAATAAACACCCCAAAACTTGCATGCAGTATCAGGCCACACTTTCACACCAATTCCACAATTATGGATTAACGGGTATAGTTACTGTATGTGTAATAGAACTTGAGCACCCTAAAATCTGTAGTAACAGACCACAGTTTAACCCAAAAACAAATTCAAGGATTACTGGAATCACTGATGTATCAAAGAATACAAACAACCTAAAATCTGTAGTATTAGAGTGCTTTGTATCCCCAATTAGTGCAGCAAGATGCAATAGAATAGCTCTTATTATCCAGGCTTTACACTCTTCTATTGGTCCCTGCTCTCTCCCTACAGTGTGGATAATGCCTCCCTATCCTTTCTCTACAATATGAATAATCTTTCCCTGAACTACTCAATAGTAATTTTTGGTAAATAAAGTCTTTCCAAAAAAAGCCATTTTCTCCTGACCATCAAAGCTTTACCATAACAAGGAGCATGAAAAATAAATGTATGTTGACAAATTGATCTGTCATGCTGAATATTTATGGTTATTGACAGCTGCTGTAGTTGAGTGAATTTCTTGAAATTCATTTCATTGAATTTTTCAAAAAATTATGCTCAGGTCCAAATTGATTTCTACCTGAATCAAATATGCTTCAATTATCCTGAAAATTGGTATATAGCACAGGTCTCCCATAGACAGGGAGAGAGATGTGAGAGATGGGGAGAGATATAACGTTTTTCTATTGGTACCCTCAAACTTCACTCATTGCTTTTTCATAAAGGAAGGCTTATTTGCATTATATAATACTCACAAAAAGTTAAGGATATTGGGCTTTCAGGTGAAATTTATGGAAAACGTAAAAAATTCATGCTACAGTGATATTATATAATGAAAGTAGGGAATTTAAGTAGAAGCATGCAGTGGTGATTTACTCATCTCAAACTATTTATTGAAACAAAAGCCAACAAAAAAGGTAGGTATACCTCCACAAAAAATGTCTCAATAACTTGTCTTTTCGAAAGGAGAACTGGCTTGCATGTCTCCCTCAGAGAAGTATTATGCATGGATCTCTCTCTTTCTCTCTTTCACTCTCTCTTATTTGCCTGAGATAAATCACAAGCAATTTTGGATGAATTCTGAATTAGTAGAATTTATTTGCTCATCTCTATTAAACACCTGTTCTAATCTGTTTAAATTCTTGTTTTAACTCTTCAAATACCAACCATGAAGAAACAAAACTTCAGAAAACATAAGTCTGAAATTCCTAAAGTATTGCCAACTTTACATTATCATGGAACATCTATGTAATGGCTGGATAGAAGTTTAAATGTGATAAAGTATCAGAATATCTGTGTAATATTCTGTTCAGAATATTTACCTAAAACTAATTTAAACCCCTATGTAGTAAAGCACTATAATTAGCTGCTCTAGACCATTATTTGACATTCACTGAAAGCCCTTTGATTGTAGGAACATTGGAGCATATTTCTCTAGATCAATTATCTCTGGATTTGTTAGAACTTGTATGAAATTGATTTATTTTAGCTGTTGATGAAAATAAATTCAATTAATATAAAATAATTGAAATAAGTATTATAGTAAGTTATATAAATGTAAACTTGGCTTCAGTAATCTATCAAATTTTATCTAGTTATTATTCTCTAGAAATCCATTTGTTTAGCTTATCAGAATTCAGAAACAAGGCATTGAATTTCCATTGCAAAATTTTGCAATGAAACATTTTTTGTGGTTGAATTTTTATTTTATATACATTTTCGTGGCACCCAGATCATTTACATAGTACCAACACAGAGCAATTCTTTTTACATAAACTGAAACAACCAGAAAAAGGACATGCTATTTTTCTTCTATTTTACTTTTGTAATATAATTAGTTTCAACAAACAGATTTATAGAACAAAATACTCATTTCCTTCTCCTGTCTATAATGTTCTAAAACATATTTTATATCACCAGTTCCTACAAGAGGGGAACATACAGGTGGAAAATACAGATGAACTTCCACTCACACAATTTTTTAACATTTAGGAGGTAGGTGTCTGCTTAGCAGGGGTTCGGTTCGGCTGCACAGGGGCCAAGTGCAGCAGGTGGGCCCGTGGGAGGTTCGGCAGTAGGGAGAGATGAGCGCTTCCATTGTGGAAGCGCTCATCTCCATATTCATTTGTATCGCTGTCCTCAGGACCTAGTGCCTGCAACCTATAAGAGGCCGGCTCAGTCGGCACAATGACGTATGGAGGCAGCTACTAGGGGGCATTATAAAGGCACACATGGGGGGGGGAAGGCGCACTATGGAGGCATCTATTAGGAGGCATTTTAATGGCACACATGGGAGAAAGGAGCACTATGAGGGCATCTACAAGGGGCATTATATACTGGCACAGATGGGGGAGCACTATGGGGGCATCTACTAGGGGGCATCATATACTGGCACACATGGGTTGAGAGGAGCACTATGGGGGCATCTACAAGGGGCATTATATACTGGCACATATGGGGGAGAGGAGCACTATGAGGGCATCTACGGGGGCCCTATATATTGGCTTTATATACTGTCACATGGGGGCACTATGGAGAAGTAGGGGTGAGGAGCACTATGGGGGCGTCTACTGGAGGGCATTATATACTGGCATAAACCATATGTGCAATGTGGGGGTGGTGATGAGTACTATAGGGGCATTTTATACTTGCACACATTATGGGGTCACTATGGGGGAGGTGGGAGAGGAGCCTTATTGGGGCATCTTCTTGGGCACTCTATAGGGGCATTTTGTGCTGGCACATTATGTCAGGCACCATGGGACGGGGGGATCACTATGGGGCATCTACTGGGGGCACTATATAGGAGTATTCTTTACTCGTGCAAATTATGGGGCACTATGGGGACCTTAGCTTAACTGGGGGCACTAAGAGGATTTTTTGGGCACACAATAGGGGCATTGGCACACATTATGAGGGCACTATAAGGACATTGGCTCCACTGGGGGCACTAAGAGGAGGTATTTTTTACTGCCACACAACAGGGCATTTGTTGTTTAATTATTTTTGGGGGACATTATGTTTACACTATTAGTTTCGGGGACACAGTTTCCTGGGTAAAGTTATTTTTTTAGGGCACTCTGTGCCAATAATTATTGAAGGGGGCGCTATCTGTGTGGTACTAGTAGGGGACTGTTTCTGCAGTATAGTATTGGGGCACAGTATTACAGGTAGCAGAATGGGGTGTTCAGAAGGTGAGAGGATGATGGAAAAGTAGGAAACTAAGATGTCTGTCTGTGAAACTCTGCAGAGAGAAGAGATAGCTGAAAGAAATCATCCTTGCGGTCTGTCTGAAAGGAGAAGATGAGGAAAGAGAACATCTACATCTAAGGAGACATTACTGGATGTACGAGGTATGAGGCGTTGTATTAGGCTACCTTCACATCTGTGTTAGTGATTCTGGCAGGCTGTTCCAGCAGAGAACAGCCTGCTGGAATTCACTGGATCCGGCACTGCTGGATGCAGAATGCCTGCTGGTCCCATCAACTATAATGGTGTCCGGCCACATTCAGGCAAAAATGCAGAGAATCAGCGGGACACAAAACGCTGCATGCTGTGGTTTGAGTCCAGCCGGATCGTAGTGCTTCAGGTATGAAAGTAGCCTCACCCTATGTTTTGTATTGCTGTATGAAATGTTAGGAGGGAATAGGTTAAGTTGAGAATTTGTCATGGGGGGTGGGGGGGCCCAGGGGCCCAGGCACAATCTTTGCACAGGGGCCCTCTGCTGTCTGGGGCCGCCCCTGCTGCTTAGTATTCTAATTGCAAACAGTCAAGACTCATATACTGTAAGTTTTCAATTACACAGTTGCCTGTAGTGCAGGGGCCTTTTCATACTCATGCTATCAATAGTTTGTCTAATAATATCTATCTTTCTATTTATCTATAGTTGATAATGTTTAAAAAAAGACTCAGGTCCATCAAGTTCAGCCTATAATTCTACATTATTATCTATCTTTCTAAAATCTGCAACATATGATAGATATACTTGTATCTATCTATCTATCTATCTATCTATCTATCTATCTATCTATCTATCTATCTATCTATCTATCTGTCCATCTGTCTCCTATCATCTTTTATTAATATACATAATCATAGAGTAGCTCATATTTTTTAAAACAACTTTATGGCTGCAATAAGTTATGATAATTTCAGACAAGGAACAAGCCATTTGGAACTGAATAACAACAGCAGACAGTATTTCCACAATTGCAAGGACCATGCTTATTCATCATTTTACTAGATTACATGCTGAGACAATATGTTCTTTTTTACTTTGAAAAGAGTGCATAGATTCCTGTGGGGAAACTGTTGCCTGACTGAGATGTCAATTAGAGAATTCAGGCCACATTTGGAATTCCACATGTTCGTTTGCAATAAATCTTTTTGAAAGTGACATTTCTGTCATATGGCCAGTGGCCAATATCTGAAAACCAGCCTTTGACTCACGACAAGTGATGTTAACCATATAGTGTATTACAGGTCTTGCATCCATATTCACTTTCTGAAATATCTTTGACAAAGTAAAAAATAATTCTAGATGTAACTTTTCTTGACACAAGCGAGTGTGACAACTGAAGGCGGATATCGGTTGAAAAGATTTGTAATGTTTAATGTTTTCTTTTTTTTTCTTGTTGGGTTTAGTCATTGACTACTTTTGGAGAGGGGGGAATGAGAAAAACACAGATTCTTCTAATCTAAATTAATAATACAATACATAAAAACAATACCACATCTACTTTCTCAAATATAAGATTTGCTTGTCAAGAAATCTATTTAAAGAGCATCTGCCAGCAGATTTGTATCTATGAAAATGGCTGACCTGTTGCATGTGCACTTGACAGCTGAAGGAATCTGTGTTGGTCCAATGGTCATATGTGCCCGCATTGTTGGGAAAAATGAAGTTTTAATATATGCAAATGAACCTCTAGCTCTTTCTGCAATTGCCAAGCCATCTACACGTTGATTGACAGAGCTATATGTGATGATGTTTTCACTGCCTGGCCCTGTCAATCAAAGTGCAGAGATCGCTGCAGTTGCAGAGAGAACAGAGCCTCTAGGTGTAATGGCAACATCTTTGTATCTCCTATAGGCTCATTTGCATAAATTAAAACTTCATTTTTGTAAGCAATGCAGGCACATATGAACATATTAACTTGGGACCAACACAGCGCTGCCAAGTGCACATGCAACATGTCAGCCAGTTTCATAGTTACAAATCTGCTGCTCCTGTTCTGATATGTTCCCGGTCCCTTGTCAGTTGCTTCTTCCTGCTTAATCTGAACATGGATATGTAATGCTGCAGCCAATAAATGGTTGTAGCATGTCACCATGGTGTTGACTGATTCACTGCAGCGATCACATTTCAGTGTCAACTGGGACCAACTAGAAGAGACTAGTGAGGGAACTCTGAACACATCAGAATCCAAGCAGTGGGGGACTGGTGAAGTCAGTATTAGATTTTTCTTAAAGCATTCTCAGATGTTTTTACATTTTAAATGGCTGGAAACCTATTTAAGGGTCATATTTCAGTACTGCATAAAAACTCACACTCTCCACCATTAATCAGAAGACTCAGAAAACCTCTTTAGCCCCTTGCTATACAATTTTTTTTTTAATTTTTTCTTTCTCGTATTCCATGAGGCAATTGGACAAATTGTCAATCGAATGGGACAAATTGTACTGTCTCCTATAGGATGCATTGGGAAGCTGGAAAATTTTTACCGTATTTTTCACCCTATAAGATGCACTTTTTTCCCCCACAAAATAGGGGAAAATGCTCCTGCGTCTTATGGGGTGAATGCTAATGAGCGCTTCCATTATGGAAGCACTCATTAGCACCGGAGGACCGGGAAGTGGTGAAGACTCTGTACTTATCGCTTCCTGGTCCTCCGTTCAGCTGTGCTGTACTGCGCGCAGCGTGAGGGCGCTCTTTTACCTCACGCTGTGAGCTCTGGGTCACGGCACAGTCGTAACAGGAAGAAGACAGAGCGCGGGTGGAGGAGCGGCGGCATCCAGGAGCTGGAGAGGTAAGTGGCTTCAGCTGAGGTCTGATTGGGGGTCTGATCTGAGGTCTTATTGGGGTCTTATTAACATTGGGGGTCTAATTGCGGCTGTGAACTGAGGTCTGATTAACATTGGGGGTCTGATTGCTGGTCTGATCTGAGGTCTAATTAAAAATATTTTTTTCTTATTGTCCTCCTGTAAAACCTAGGTGCGTCTTATGGGCCAGAGCTCCTTATAGGGTGAAAAATACGGTAATTGGAAAAAAAGTGCTTATACCATTGGTTTATGGATTTTATTGTTACACCGTTGACTGTGTGGTAAAAATGACACAAATAATTTTTTGCAGGACAAGTTATAGTTTATAATGGCACCATTACATTTACCATATATTATATTGGAAAATGAAGAGAAAATTCTTAGACTAAAAAAACAACTCTGCTTTCTTGGGTTTTATGTAGCTTACTGTGCAATAAAAATGATCTGACAGCGTTAGTACAACATTTTAAAATTTTCACCTAAAGACTTTTTAAAACTTTTTTTACTATAATTTTTTTATCCCCTTATGGTGCTCTAATCGCTTATTCCTTAGACTGAAATTTTATATTATTGTAGTCTATGGGATTTTTACTAGCTACCTATAAAACCCTGCTGTAGGCAGGGCTTAACAGGCAGTTTTCCTGTGGCAGGTCTATGAGCCTTCACAAGAATCCAAGCTGCCATAGTAACTGATTGTAACCCTGTGATATTACCATAGGGGCTCCAATTAGAGGACAGATGGAGTCCCCCTCCCTCTATATAACTTTTTATGCTGCGAATGCCATTGACTGCGCCATATTATGGGTCAAATGACCAGGATAGGAATCACTGTGGTCAGTTTCATCCATATTAGGCCCCATTCACAGGTCCGTAGTTTTGCACATCCTGGAAAACGGTCAGTTTTTTGTAACGGAAAGGATGTACCCATATGTCATCCGTTTTTTGCAGATCCGCAAAAAACGGAAGGATGAATAACATCTTTTTTTCTCACCCCTCCTGGAACGGAATCCGCAAATACGGATGACATGCGGATGCCTTTCCGCATGTCTTCCGCATTTTTTGCGGATCCATAGACTTTCATTGTGCTACGGACCGCAATTCGGGAGAAAAGTAGGACAGGAGGATTTCTTTATGCGGACAGTCGGAACGGACACACGGATGCGGACACCACACGGTGTACTGTCCGCATTTTTTCGGGACCCATTGAAATGAATGGATCCGCATCCTATCCGCATAATTGTCCGCAATTGCAGAAACGGATGCGGAAAGGATGCGGACACATTATACGGACGTGTGAATGGGGCCTTAGACAGCAAATAGACTCTCATAGACTTTGTCTGGTAGTGCAGTTTAGCCACACTATTGAACGGTGAAGACTGCAATACTAGACACAGCCCATTGACCAAAGTGGCACTGCTTATGCAGAAAGCAACCATGCTTGTTTGCATCCATTTAATGTTGCATCTGTTTTATATTTTTTATTCTCGTTATCTTGTATATAACAATACCAGATATATGACTTTTGTCCAAAACACCTGAGAACAATGATCACCCTGGGTCTTTAATTCTAGCTTGTCTCCCACCCTTAGCAGGTACATGAGATATGTAAATTGACAAAAAGTACTAGTGTTCAAAGATTTTTAATTGCATCTGTTAAGGCATATAGAGCTGGAAACTGTGGAGGCAAAAATAGTGACTGAAATTAGAACTCTAATAACATTAATATCAATAAAGAGGAATTCTGGGAGGACACAGATCACGTTCTTCCAACTTGCTTCTCTCCACCATGTAACGGGTTAAGTTATGGAAAATTAGTGGACAACAAAATATAGAGAATGACAGCAGGATCAGACTACATAGGGTTTGTTTGTAGTCTATTACAACAGAGATATCAGCATAGGAGCTCTAGACACAAAACTGTAGGAAATTTTTTACTTTTTAAGAATACTGTAATTAATGGAGCTTAGATAGACATACCCTTAAAAGTTCTTGCTAGGGTAGACAGACTTATGGAAACTTCAGAGCCAGCTGCACCACGTCTTTTCCGTAACTCTCATAGCAATGAATGAGAGTTGCACGAACAGCACAGCTCGCAACCTTGTTTACATAATTCCTGAGTTACCAGAAACATCATAGCTTGCTAAGCTGCACTTTTTGCATTGCTCCCCTTCCACGAGAGTTATGGAAATAGCAGAGTGCAGCCAGCACAGATGTTTCTATATCCCTGACCACTCCCAGCAGGGGCTTACACAGGTTATTCCTATCTTGGCCACAGAAAGCCAAGATGAGACAACTGGTTGAATACAGCTTTTGATTTAGCTGCCAAGATTATGTTGAGAAAATATTACCAGTATTATTGCTATCCTTTTCGATTCATAAGAACATTTTGAATACTAAAGAAATAATTCAAGATTTATATATGTCATTTACTGACCTACACATCCCACTATTGTTAGTCATGAGAAGGGAAGTCAATGGCTCACTAATCATAGTATATTGTATACCGTAACTGTCTTGCATAAACCAGTCATTGAAATGTCATGGGTATAAGTATTTATAAATCTGTTCATATCTTTATGTATCCAATGATTATAAAAGCATTGCCCTAGAAATGTTACAAGCTCAATTTCAAATGAATAGTTGTTTATAGCTAGGCTCGGCTGCTTATTAAATCCTATAAATTACCACTGACCTTTAAGGTAGTTGTGCTATTTCGGTTACTAAAATGAAATTGTGATTGAAAACATGAAAAGCATAAAGGCATAAGGGGAACTGTATAGTTCTTCAGTGAAATGACTTATAATCCTCACAATCACCCAAAACACTTAACCGATAACACAGAAGAAAACAAAATCACTTACCATTCTTCTTGTAAAACATGATTTCCCCCTTGAATTCACTCTTTTCCTCTAATGACATTTCAATTTCAAGTGTTGTCTGTTCATTTGTTTCAGCACCATATAAAAATTTACAGCTGCAACTCTTCTGCATGACCTCAGTTCGTGCAAATCCAGCAAGTTCACAAAAGCCATCTGAACAGTAAACTATAGGGAATCCTTTGGCCACCTGAGCATTTGCAAGAATGAAGTTGCTGTCTGAAAAACAAATGCAAATAAATAAATGTAGTAGATTAACAGGTGCTTGATTTACCTGGACAGCATTATAAGAGCTCATGCACACTACCATTATACTAGTATGCAGGGACATAGCTACATGTGGTGCAAAATAAACAGTTGCTATTGGTGCCTGAGAGTTCCTATAGGCTTCTCTGCTTGATGTGAACACCCCAGTATTATAATTTGTACATAGGAGTAAGGGGGTCTATTACAGATTAAATTTATAGACTTCTATGTTATAAATTTCTATTGTACAGTTCAATACAGGGGTTTTCAATCTGGATACAAACATGGGACTAATTCAATATAGCCAAAAATACAATGCATTTGGACAGTTTTCCCCATCAATAGTATGAAATCGAGAACACATTTTAAGAATTGTTTGCAAAGTTATTAAAAAGGAAAAACTAGACTTTGACATGGACATACAGTGCCTTGCGAAAGTATTCGGCCCCCTGGAACTTTTCAACCTTTTGCCACATTTCAGATTTCAAACAAAAAGATATAACATTTAAAATTTTTGGGTAAGAATCAACAACAAGTTGGTCACAATTGTGAATTGGAACGAAATTTATTGGATCATTTAAACTTTTTTTGTAATAATAATACTGAAAAGTGGGACGTGCAAAATTATTCGGCCCCCTTGCATTAATACTTTGTTGCGACACCTTTTACTGCGATTACAGCTGCAAGTCGCTTGGAGTATGTCTCCATCAGTTTTGCACATCTAGAGACTGAAATTCTTGCCCATTCTTCCTTGCAAAACAGCTCAAGCTCTTTGAGGTTGGATGGAGAGTGTTTGTGAACAGCAGTTTTCAGCTCTTTCCATATATTCTCAATTGGATTCAGGTCTGGACTTTCACTTGGCCATTCTAAGACCTGGATATATTTATTTTTGAACCATTCCATTGTAGATTTTGCTTTATGTTTGGGATCATTGTCTTGTTGGAAGATAAATCTCCGTCCTAGTCTCTCTTTTGCAGACTCCAACAGGTTTTCCCATCAATTTTAACCATCTTCCCTGTCCCTGCTGAGGAAAAGCAGGCACAAACCATGATGCTGCCACCACCATGTTTGACAGTGGGGATGGTGTGTTCAGCGTGATGAGCTGTGTTGCTTTTACGCCAAACATATCGTTTTACATTGTTTCCAAAAAGTTCGATTTTGGTTTCATCTGACCAGAGCACCTTCTTCCACATGTTTGGTGTGTCTCCCAGGTGGCTTGTGGTAAACTGTAAACGAGACTTTTTATGGATATCTTTGAGAAATGCCTTTCTTCTTGCCACTCTTCCATAAAGGCCAGATTTGTGAAGTGTTTGACTGATTGTTGTCCTATGGACAGACTCTTCCACCTCAGCTGTAGATCTCTGCAGTTCATCCAGAGTAATCATGGGCCTCTTGGCTGCATCTCTGATCAGGCTTCTCCTTGTTTGAGATGAAAGTTTAGAGGGACGGTAGGGTCTTGGTAGATTTGCAGTGGTCTGATACTCCTTCCATTTCAATATGATCGCTTGCACAGTGCTCCTTGGGATGTTTAAAGCTTGGGAAATCTTTTGGTATCCAAATCCGGCTTTAAACTTCTCCACAACAGTATCACAGACCTGCATGGTGTGTTCCTTGGTCTTCATGATGCTCTCTGTGCTTTAAACAGAACTCTGAGACTATCACAGAGCAGGTGCATTTATATGGAGACTTGATTACACACAGGTGGATTCTATTTATCTTCATCAACCATTTAGGACAGCATTGGATCATTCAGAGATCCTCAATGAACTTCTGGAGTGAGTTTTCTGAACTGAAAGTAAATGGGCCGAATAATTTTGCACGCCCAACTTTTCAGTTTTATTATTACAAAAAAAGTTTAAATGATCCAATAAATTTCGTTCCACTTCACAATTGTGACCCACTTGTTGTTGATTCTTCACCAAAAATTTAAAATGTTATATCTTTTTGTTTGAAGCATGAAATGTGGCAAAAGGTTGAAAAGTTCCAGGGGGGCCAAATACTTTCACAAGGCACTGTAAACATTCAATTTCAGACCCTTTGTTATGACATTGGAAGTTTATATTTCTCTTGACCATCTTTGAGAAGTTTCACACCTGGATTAGAGTCCACTAGTGGTAAATTCAGTTGGTTGGACATGATTGGTACAAAAAATTGTGCTGTACTGAAAATTCCCAAGAGCACAGCGGCCTCCATAATTCTTAAATTCGACAGGTGGTGTAAAAGTCAGTTCAGATGCACAGAGTTATAAATCCGGTGCACCAGGTTATCATAGCCCAGCATACGTCTCTGGGCTATCATATATCTGCCCTATAGACTTTTGAATCCCCTATGTATACAAGCAGCTTAGGAGCTGTGAGCACTTTCCTGGTTGGGATCTTATATTGTGCCTATAACTAGGGGTGAGCGAATCAAGCTTCGGATCCAAGATCCAAAGTCCATTCATTCCAAAACTTTATTTAAATGCAGTATGCAGACCTCTCACCTTACAGCATTAAAAAGGATGTGCTTCGGCGACTTCAGATTCCTGTTTTAAAATGTTTTTAAAGTCATGGAATTGAAGCCCTATGTTATTCACCAAAGTCTAGCATGACTTCGGACTTAAATTTTGCCTCACCAAAGCATATACATTTTAATGCTGTATGGACACAGGTCTCAGTACAGTATTAAAACAAAGTTTTGGAACAAATCGAATTCGGATATAGATCCGAAGCTCAATTTGCTTACCTCTACCTATGACCCATGCTAACCAGGGTATGTCCCGAGGTCATATAATCCTCCATCTTTCCTCCACGTCTGTGCTGTTTTATAATCTGTGAAATGGTAGATACCATTTTGTATGATTCATCTGAACCCTAAAGTTTTGGGAAATTCAAGATGAATTTGTAATTAATTTGCTTATTTCTAGCCAATATAATTATCTAAAATATATTTATATAATATATAATTACTTATTCATATACATTGTACTATATATTGTGCTAGGATTATGTGAAAACTGAAGAATGTTAGCAAATTAATGAAAATGGATGATACATAGTTTAAAAATATAACTATGGAAGAACATTAAGGATTAGACAATATTTTGACATATACAGTAATTTGGTGACCAGGGTAGGCGTGATAACCTGGCAACAGTTTTTTCCAGATAATTAAACTGATAGTGAGATTACTGCTGCTTTCACTGAAGTGGAAATTGCTGTTTCTAGTGATCTGCATTGGTTGAATTTAATGTGGCAGTTTACAGCCAGGGGGATTCTTTGCCTCTTTCAACCTCAATTGCAGAATATATTTTTAAAGGCAAAGTATATAATCGATCATTCTTAATACATAAGAAAAAACAAACATATGATGTTGCAAATATTGAATATTTCTGTAATACACATTTGGATGCTATAGAAATAAAAAATTAATTCTTTGCAAAAAGATTGCAGGTCATTACCAAAAATACAAGCACATGATGATCATGTGATTAGTAACATAAAGCAGCAATACAAATAATAGAAAAAAAAGAAACAAGTAAAATCTTCTTTGATTGTTCATCTTTTTGCATGAGTTTTCTATTGGCAGAAATGGCATCAGTGTCAACAGGCTGTCTGGATTTTTTAATAATAGACCTCTATAAGAGATTACAAAGGGTTTCTGGTCAGCTATAAATGTAAAAATTAGAGTTTTCTTTATAATTTGGCAATCTGTATTTTTTGGATTGTGTCTCACTATGGTTTACATGGGAATGCAGGCAAACCTTAAAGGGACTCTGTCAGCAGTTTTAACCCTGCAAAACTGATGACAGCATTAGTCCCATAAAATAATTATCCATGTTTCAGTGCTGTTTTGGTACAATATCTTAGCCAGCCAAGATTCAAGTGGGGAGGGTGGCAGCAGTAGTGGCAGTACCAGTGGGAGTAGTGACCCCATGACAGAGTGGGGATGGTGGCAGCAATAGTCTCCCCACCACAATGAACAAACTCTCTGATACTACATTACTGGCTGGGCAGGAAAGCATCACCATGGTAAACTCAGCCAGTTGCGGCAGGACTTCAAGTTTGCATGCCCAGTAGTTTAGGAGATCTTGGATCATGGGTGACAGGTTGTAGTCCAAGTATGCCACCACCTGCTGGTTGAGGTTCTTCTGCATGTCCTGCTGCTGCTGGGTGGTTTAGTCAGTAGGCAGCTAAAGAAAACTGTTCATCATAGACTCCAGACTGAAAATGTTGCATATTGAGCTGGCACTGCTCCTATAGCCTCCCCTCCCCCCATCACCAGTCATTGCAGTGGATAATGAGCGCAGAGGGTCCCCCCAGTCAGACCTTCGACTACACAGCATGTCTCTATAGTAGTCCATTTTTGCATCCTTTTCAGAAGGTCTAAACAATGCCCCATTTTTGACCAGTACATAGTTACATAGTTACTTACGTAATACGGTTGAAAAAAGACATAAGTCCATCAACGCGACGTGAATCCCAGTAGTGAGGGTCTAACAATGTGGATAGCCAGTAATCATCCCTCTGCCGAATCCTGTGGCTGTCAGTAAGCATACAAGAAAGCATGCATCTGACCATTTTTGCAAGGAACTTGGAGAACCTTCCTTCCTCCATCTCCACTGCATACTGCCACGGTCTGTCTGGGTCATCTGCATAGTCTTTGTCTTCACCCTCCAGCTCCACATGCTGCTCCTGCTCCTTTTTTATCACTTGGGCAGACAAACCACCCAGTTGTTCATAAAATTCCTAGGCATTTATGTCCTCCTCCACCAATTCGTCCTCCTCAGGGCTCAGGTGGCCATGAAATGGAGGTGCCGCATCTTCTGTCGTCAATCAGATTTGTCAGCATCCCATCCAGGACGTGGAATGACATAATTCATCCTGAAGTTCTGTCGACTGACAAATAAATTGGCCTCCTCAAAAGGACTGGGCAAATGGTATATATCACGCATGAGCTGTCACTGGCTAACTTTAGTTAGTTACATTAATAAGTTACAGGGGGGAGTAAACCTATCCAGCTGCAGCATTAAGAAATTGTTGACTGCCTTTCTCTCGTACAGGCGGTCTAACATATGGAGCATGGCGTTCCAACAGGTGGAAATGTCGCATATCAGGTTGAGGAAGAGAATTTTGCATTTGCAGCTCATGGAAGACGTGCTTTGCATGGTAAGAGTTACTTAAAGAGGACCTTTCACCACTCCTGACATGCCTGTTTTAATAGCTTTGTGCATTCCCCATGTAATAACAATTCTGGAACATCTATTCTTATGTCTCCTTGTTGTGTGATTCCTTTATTATTTCTACTAGAAGTTATGAATTAATTGCTATTTGTCTTCAGTAAGGGAACAGAGGGGAGGTAACAAGTTGGGGGTGTGTATCTGCACAGTCTGAACATGGCAGCACTAATTGGCTAGAGTCAATCTGTGCAGGTGCACAACGCCAACAGGTTACCTCCCCTCTGTTCCTTTACTGAAGACTAATAGAAATTCATTCATAACTTCTAGTGCAAATAATAAAGGAATGGCACAACATAGAGACATACGAGTAGATGCTCCAGAATTGTTAGTACGTGGGGAATGCATGGAGCTATTAAAACAGGCTTGTCAGGAGTGGTGAAAGGTCCTCTTTAAGTGCATGCACAGTTTTTGACAGCATGGACATTTTTGACAGCTCTTGCAGTTCAGTGGAAGACTTGAGGAACCAGATGACAACAAGATTGTAGATGTGCACCGTGCATAAGTCAGCCCTCTCTGAAGTAGAGCAGGTAAAATGTTATTCCTGTTATCAGTAACCATGGTTCCTATCTCCAGTTGGTGAGTAGACAGCCAGTGTTCAATTTCTTTATTGATGACCTTGTGAAGTTCCTCCCTAGTGTGTCTCCTTTTATCAAGGCTGACCAGCTGCAGAACCGTCTCACAATGCCTAGCTTTGCATAGGTGATATCCTGGAGAATCACTGTGAACTGTGCCTAGAGGGGCGAGTGAGGACAAGGAGGAGGATGAGGAGGCAGAGGAGGATATTGTCACAGAAATCCCAGCATTACAACGTGAAGGTGGCATTGCCATCACCTGGCAAAGTTG
This sequence comes from Rhinella marina, assembly GCA_900303285.1. Classification (NCBI taxonomy): domain Eukaryota; kingdom Metazoa; phylum Chordata; class Amphibia; order Anura; family Bufonidae; genus Rhinella; species Rhinella marina. The sequence continues at coordinate 28,050 of ONZH01008161.1, forward strand.
CTGGTGTGCTTGGTCCAGAACAACATTTATCCCAAGGGCTGTGAATGACATATATTGTCCTTGACTATAGTTACAATTCCATACATCAATGCTAGCATGAACTCTACCAAACACTTAGAGGCCCAAGGACTGGCCCACCTTCTGCTCTATTTAAATGTATAGAGCTAGTAAAGCTTTTTTAGAAAAGTAATGTCGGCTTGGGACTCTCCACCTTGGGTTGGCACAAGCCCTCAGTTCCCTGAAATATGAAGATTCAACTACATGGAAAGGGAGGGACTGTAGTATCAGCATCTTGATCATTTGCATATATAGCTTCTGTACCGTTGGATGAGTGTACACATACTGTTGTCATTTTGCAATCACCTTGGTGATCAATTGCTGTCGAAGAAGGTGACAAGGAGTAGGAGGAAGAGAAATATCAGGAGCAATAGATGACATTGAAATTGATTGGAAAAAATGACAGCTTCATTCTGCTGATGTTGTCGAGCCCTGACTGCTGGAGGGAAGTGATGTTGCTGCATCAGGCTGTAATACTAAATGAGTGGCATGGTTTTCCAACTCCACTTTATGGTGAGATTTCATGTGTTGATGCAGTACTATCTGTACTGGCATGTAACTGCTGACTGTCCTCACAAAGCTCATCCGCGCTGAAAAACAGAGCAGGGCCAGCAGATATCATTACTTGGCTTGCAAAAGGAGCAGCAAATCAATAGGAAGGTTGAGTACAAGTGAGGGCACAGAGGAAGTTCCTGGGCCATGCCAACTAGGCGTGGTGTCAGAGGAACCCACTGATTCTTGGCTGTGTGTATCTGTTGTTGCTTTAGATGATTTTGAAAAGTGTAACGGAATAACTAAAAATGTGACAGCAGTTGAACAAGATAAACACGGCGACATATTAGACCATCCTTTAATACTGAGACACATTAATTATATGTATAAACTAAAAGATTAACTGGGAATGTGGCAGCTGTTCAACAAGATGCACAAGCGTTTACACTCAACCTGCACTGTCCTTACTATCTCCCTTTGCTCTCCCTATGCTCTCCCTACAGTCTCAAAAACTGTCCCTACAATCTCCTTGCACTGTCCCTGCACTCTCCCCACCCAATATCCTTCTATTAATAGCGTCCTTCAACAGTGTCCCTAGAATATAAGTGCTTATAACATTTTTCCCTAAGCTCAGCTCACAGTGAAATGGTGGAGACTATGTAGGATAAGGCTCTTATAGGGCTGTGACATCACAGGGGATGGCTATCTGTGGATTGGCTGGCTGCATGGAACTGTGGGTCATTTCGCATTCCTAGGAATCTTACTTTCACTTTGCAACACTTGCAGCAGCCATTTTAGAAAAAAAACAAACAATTTGTTACCATGAAGAGCAAGGAAATTTGTATTCATTGTAGAAGGAAGTGTTGGCCCTGTAATGTGTGGATATATATGTATATGCATGCATGCCCCTTTAATCAGGCATGCATATATATATGTATATATATGACCCCACGTTGGGGTCTCTGGCCCCATATGCATGTTTGGGGCCTCAGATGGCCCCACAGTCCCCTTTATGTGCCCCTTTCATGCCCCTTCAGTCCCAATACATAAAGATGTATGTACATATGCCCCAGATTTATGTATATACATCCATATGTATGTAAATGTTCCCCTGTTTAGGCCCCCTTCATAATAATGATAATACTGCCCCCTTTATCCTCCAGAAGTATATAGATGCATGTACATGATCCCCAGTTATGTACATGTATCTATATACATGTCATAGCCAGGGTGCCCCCCCCCCATAGCCCCCAGCAGATGGACAATGGCCATCTGCTGGGGATAGCTGGAGACATGGGACTGGACTAATTAGTCCAGTCCCAGGTACTTCAAAGGGACAGAAGATCGATATGATCTTCTGTCCCTTCTGTTAATTACCCTCAGCGCTGCTGGGGGCAATTAACAGTACAGGGAAACAATAGGTTTCCCTGTCTCTGTCCGCGCGTACCTCCGGCGCTTGTAATTACAAGCGCCAGAGATACAAAGCGCTCCCCAGGTGAAGGATCAAAGAGATCCTCCGCCCGGGAAACAGCTCGCCGGCAGCGCGGGAGCACGGGAGCGAGCGCGACCGGGTTTAAATAACCCGATCGCGCTGCGCTCTTCAGTTGAGCCGTGCCACCCCACCTACAAGCATCCCCTGGATGACGAGCAACCCCCTGGACGACGAGCAACCCCCTGGACGAACGAGCATCCCCTGGGATTGGCTGAGTACCACCCCCTGAACCACCAATGTTTTAACCCCTTGTCACCCCTACCCTGTGGACCCCTGCTGCCATCTGTTAACCCCTGCCTTGCTTATACCTCCCAGCACCCCTTGTCACCCCTGACCTGTGGACCTCTGCTGCCCCTTGATACCTCCCAGCATCCCTTGTCACCCCTGCCCTGTGGACCTCTGCTGCCCCTTGATCTGTTCCTTGCTTATACCTCCCAGCACCCCTTGTCACCCCTGCCCTGTGGACCCCTGCTGCCCCCCTGATCACCTCCCTGCACCCCTGCCCTGTGGAACCTAGGATAACCCCTGCAATACCCTAGTAACCCCTACAGCCCTGCCAGTACCCCTACCAGTTAACCCCTGCTCACCCCTGCCCTGTGGAACCTGGGTTAACCCTTGCAATATCCCTCAATATCCCCTACTGTTATTTAACCCTTTACATTCCAGGGACAGTATAGTGTAGGTGAGGGTGGGTTGCTATATTGTGAGTGTGTGTATTATCTAGTTAATAGTGTGGGTGGAATTACTAGTGGGAGTGTGTAGTGTAGTCAGTGCATAATATTGTATTGTATGCGGATATATGTGTATATATATTTATATATACGTTGATATAAATATATATAGATATAGCCCTAAGAATTAGACGGTAGACATTGTTTTGTTTAATAAAGCCTTTTATTGTTTAAGATACTGCGTACGTGGTCTTTATAGCCGCCGCTACAGTATAAGGTAGTCGTAGCGTGAAGGGAATAGAACAGTGTGGGAAATAAATAGGCGGAGCTAGCGTCAGCCGGCTACGCCTATTTATGTATATTAATTAATAATATTCAACAAAATATTATTAATTAATAGCCCCTGTAACATTCATGAAGAATCAAGTTTTTCCTACACTTCAGATTGAATTCCACTTTGTATGCTTTGGTTCACTCAACACTAATGATGACCCCAGACTGCCTGACCTTTCTTTTGTCAATCATTTTGTCAACAGTAGTGCCTCCTGACTCTGAATTTAGATTCTCTTTAGCCTGCCGTTTTCTCTATTTCCAGTCATAGGTCCAGCTTAAAGTCCTGATGTTCAACAGATATCACTGGGGAAGCTGGAGGTAGCTGAAAATTTCTCCTGCAGTGTTCACCTTCTAATTAATTTCTCATTTATTGTCGATCTAGGTCCCTCCAACATGCACTTTTATAAAAGACTGATGTTACTCAAGATGTATTTTCAAACCTACAATCAAGGTGTTATAGCCCACATCAAAGCAAATACACCAGAAACGATTACAATAAAAAATAGATATCCTTTATTAAACTCGCTTAAAAATAATCACCTTTAAAATCAGAGGAATCCACATAATTGCAAGAGAGAAAAAGAAAACAGGTTAAAAAGAACCAAACCAGTAGGGGAATCACTCATATGCAGACAGGACAAGTTATTAAGTAGATTACCGGAGGAAGAATATATTAAGTAACCTTGGTTGCAAGTGAAGTCTGTCCAAACACAGGGCACCAAGGATATACGATATAATGACCTTCAAACAGGCCGTACTTAAAATCTGGTTTCACAAACCACGCAATGGTGGGAAGTAAGAAAAAAAAAGAGATTCACATTTATCCCTAACGAAGCCATTGGCAAAACACGTTGGGTAAGTAGGGGACCCCCATGCAGACATTGGACCTTTGATGTATTTTTTCTTACTTCCCACCATTGCGTGGTTTGTGATACCGGATTTGAAGTAAGTAGAGATGAGCGGACATGCTCGTCCGAGCTTGATGCTCGTTCGAGCATTAGGGTATTCGCATATGCTCGCTACTCGGACGAGCATATTGCGATCCTCGAGGAAATGGCAACTTCCTCTTCCTGCATGTTAGGCACCTTTTTTCAGCCAATCAACATGCAGGAGAGTCTTTGGTACCTCCTAGCATCACGTGGGGCCCCTACAAGTCGATATCAGGGATTGGCTGGCCAGATCAGATGACCTGGAAATATAAGAATCTGGTCCCGCGCTGCTCGCATAATATGCCGTCTTCATGAGATTAGGGATAGAGCTGCTGTCTGTCAGGGAGAGTGTTAAGGCCTGAATTTAGATGTTGGTTAGGCAGGAATCACCCACAAAGAACCCAACAGCCCTTCTAAGGGCTACAAGCACCTTTTTTTTTGGTCTCCTCCTGGCTGCTGGCTGGGACTTTTAGTGCAGCTACCGCCATCTTGGCTGCACACTGTACACAGTGACTGGTGGCAGAAGGGACAGCACTTGGTCCACACAGACCCTAAATAAATTGCCCAAAGTACTCATTTTTGCTGCTGCTGTACCTTGGCTTGCTGAGATCTGTAGTGCAGTCTAGGGAATATGTTTTTCTGTCATTTCAATACACTACAGTCCAGTGAACAATTATGTAGTGTACTGTACAGTAGCGTCAGTCTAGGGAATATGTTTTTCTGTCATTTCTATACACTACAGTCCAGTAAACAATTATGTAATGTACTGTACAGTAGCGTCAGTCTAGGGAATACGTTTTTCTGTCATTTCTATACACTACAGTCCAGTGAACAATTATGTAGTGTACTGTACAGTAGCATCAGTCTAGGAATACGTTTTTCTGTCATTTCTATACACTACAGTCCAGTGAACAATTATGTAGTGTGCTGTACAGTAGCGTCATTCTAGGGAATACGTTTTTCTGTCATTTCTATACACTACAGTCCAGTGAACAATTATGTAGTGTGCTGTACAGTAACGTCAGTCTAGGGAAAACGTTTTTTTATATATCCTACAGTGCAGTGAAAAATTGAGTGGTTTGCGATGCAATAGACGCCGTCTAAAGACTACGTTTTTCCTCTCAGTCATATATACTACAGTGCAGTGAAAAATTGAGTGGTTTGCGGTGCAATAGCCGCCGTCTAAAGACTACGTTTTTCCTCTCAGTCATATATACTACAGTGCAGTGCGAAATTGTGTCGTGTGCTGCACACTAGCCGGAGTGTAGAAAATATACGTTTTTCCTCTCAGTTATATATTATACCGTGCAGTGAAAAATTCTGTCGTGTGCTGCACACTAGCCGGAGTGCAGAAAATATACGTTTTTCCTCTCAGTTATATATTATACAGTGCAGTGAAAAATTCTGCCGTGTGCTGCACACTAGCCGGAGTGTAGAAAATATAAGTTTTTCCTCTCAGTTATATATTATACAGTGCAGTGAAATATTCTGTTGTGTGCTGCACACTAGCCGGAGTGTATGAAATATATATTTTTCCTCTCAGTTATATATTATACAGTGCAGTGAAAAATTGAGTGGTTTGCGGTGCAATAGCCGCCGTCTAAAGACTCAGTTTTTCCTCTCAGTCATATATACAACAGTGCAGTACGAAATTGTGTCGTGTGCTGCACACTAGCCGGAGTGTAGAAAATATAAGTTTTTCTCTCAGTTATATATTATACAGTTCAGTGAAAAATTGAGTGGTTTGCGGTGCAATAGCCGCCGTCTAAAGACTACGTTTTTCGTCTCAGTCATATATACTACAGTGCAGTGCGAAATTGTGTCGTGTGCTGCACACTAGCCGGAGTGTATAAAATATACGTTTTTCCTCTCAGTTATATATTATACAGTGCAGTGAAAAATTTCTGTCGTGTGCTGCACAGTAGCCGGAGTGTATAAAATATAAGTTTTTCCTCTCAGTTATATATTATACAGTGCAGTGAAAAATTCTGTCGTGTGCTGCACACTAGCCGGAGTGTAGAAAATATATGTTTTTCCTCTCAGTTATATATCATATATTGCAGTGAAAAATTGAGTGGTTTGCGGTAAAATAGCCGCCATCTAAAGACTACGTTTTTTCTCTCAGTTATATATCATACAGTGCAGTGAACATACAAAATGTTGAACCCAAGGGCTAAGGGTCGAGGACGAGTGCGTGGACTTGGGCATTCAAGTAGTGTAGGGGGCAAAGGCCGTGGTCCTGGGCAGGTTGACACAGTACATGTTGATGAGGGAGCAGTGGAACGCCGCAGAGTTTCACTCCCTAGCTTCATCTCGCAACTTACTGGTTCACGTGGTACACCACTATTGAAACCACAACAGTGCAAACAGTTGATGACGTGGACAGCGGACAATGCGTCCAGTAATTTATCCACTACCCAGTCTTCCACGCAGTCCACCCAAACTAGCCAAGGGAGTAGACCTCTGGCTCCTCCAGCTCAACCTCCTTCTCCCCAGCCTGCCCCCCCCCACGGAAAGTATGGATTCAGATCAGGCATACTTACAGGAACTCTTTTCAGGACCCTACCCAGAGACACAAACCACTGCTCAACAGCAACCTGATGTCCCGATGCCCAAAATTTAGAACTATCGCAGTCTGTGGGTGATGAGAGTGTGGACTTAGTGCAAATAGTGCGTGAAGAGGTGTCGGATGATGATGATGAGACATGGTTGTCAGACAGTGACGTTGTTGTCAGGGCATTAAGTCCGAGGGGGGAGCAGAGTGAGGAATCGGAGGAAGAGCTGGTGGATGATGAGGTGACTGACCCGAGCTGGGTTGGTAATCCAACTGTAGACAGTGCTTCTGAGGAGGAGGCAAGTGCAGCACCAGAACAGGTTGGAAGAGGCAGTGGGGTGGCCAGAGGGAGAAGCAGGGCCAGAGCAGGTAGATCAGCAACTGTTTCATGGAGTCAAGCTCCCGTGCCGAGGCCTAGATGTTCGCAAGTCTGGAGGTTTTTTAAAGAAAGTGAGGATGACCGACGCAACCTGTGCCACAACAGAATCAGCAAGGGAGCCACCACTACCAGCCTAACCACTACCAGCATGCGCAGGCATATGAGTGCTAAACACCCGACTCAGTGGAACCAAGGCTGTTCACGTCCTGCGGGTCACACCACTGCCCATTCCCCTGTGTCACATGCTGGCTTGGCGAGTCAACCTCCCACCCAGGACCCCGGCACGAGCGCCTCCCGCCCTACAACCACCCCTTCACCTCCACGATCCTCCACAACCTCCACCAATGTGTCCCAGCCCAGCGTTCAGCAGACTTTGCAGCAGACATTTGGGCACAAGCGCAAATACAATTCCAGCCACCCACATGCACAAGCCCTAAACGTACACATATCCAAATTGTTGAGCCTGGAGATGCTGCCCTATAGACTGGTAGAGACTGAGGCTTTCCGCAACCTGATGGCGGTGGCTGTCCCTCGGTATTTGGTCCCCAGCCGCCACTATTTTTCCCGATGTGCCGTCCCAGCCCTACACCAGTATGTGTCAGAGAACATCATCCATGCCCTGACCAATGCGGTTAGTGATAAGGTCCACCTAACCACGGACACGTGGACAAGTGCTGGCAGGCAGGGACAATATGACACTATATCTCACTGACGGCACATTGGGTTAACTTGGTGTAGGCTGGGACCGAGTCTGACCCTGGGGCCGCTCATGTACTGCCAACACCAAGGATTGTGGGGCCTACCTCGGTCACGGTTTCTCAGATGTACTATGCCTCTTCCTCCAACCCCTCCTCCTCCAAATTACCATCTGTGGGCACAGCGCCTTCAGTCGGTAGCTCTAGGTGCAGCAGCAGTGCCGTGGGTAAGCGCCAGCAGGCGGTGCTCAAACTGCTGAGCTTAGGTGACAAAAGGCACACCGCCCAAGAGCTGTTACAAGGCATCACGGTGCAGACCGATCTGTGGCTGGCACCGCTGAACCTCAAGGCAGGCATGGTTGTGTGTGACAACGGGCATAACCTGGTGGCGGCTCTGCAACTCGGCAGACTGACACATGTGCCATGCCTGGCCCATGTGTTCAATCTCATAGTTCAGCGGTTCCTCAAGACATACCCCAATTTGTCAGATTTGTTCACCAAGGTGCGCCGCATCTGTGCGCATTTCCGCAAGTCAACCACAGATGCTGCCACTCTCAGGGCAGCGCAGCGGCGCCTACAACTGTCAGCTCACCGACTGTTGTGCGACTTGCCCACGAGATGGAATTCGACATTAAACATGTTATCCAGAGTTTACCAGCAGCGCAGAGCGATTGTAGACTGCCAGATGTCAACTTCCACCAGAACTGGTGGTCAGGTCAGTCAGATTCCTCAAGTCTACAATGAGGAGTGGACGTGGATGTCTGATATCTGTCAGGTGTTGAGCAACTTTGAGGAGTCAACACAGATGGTCAGCGGCGATGCCGCGATTATCAGCCTCACCATCCCGCTGCTTTGCCTGTTGAAAAACTCACTGCTCAGCATGAAGTCAGAAGCTTTGCGCTTGTCACAGGAGATGGGGGAAGAAGATACGTTGCTTGATAGCCAGAGCACCCTCGGGTCTGTTTCTCAGCGCATATTGGAGGAGGGGGATGAGGATGAGGAGGAGGAGAATGTTGGCGAGACAGAAGAGGGTACCAATGCTCAGTCCTTCTTAACTCTTGAGCGTGTATGGGCTGAAGAGGAGGAGGAGGAAATGGAGAGTCAGGCCAGTGAGGAGAGGGAATTCTTGCATGTTGGGACTCTGGCGCACATGGCAGACTTCATGTTAGGCTGCCTATCCCGTGACCCTCGCGTTAGAAGCATTTTTTCAAACACCGATTACTGGGTGTTCACTCTCCTAGACCCATGGTACAAGCAGAACCTTTCCACTCTCATCCCTGTAGAGGAAAGGAGTATGAGAGTGAATCAATATCAACAGGCCCTGGTGCACAAGCTGAAACAATACTTCCCATCTGACGCCGCTAGCGGCAGAGGACATGATTCTGTGGGCCAAGTAGTGGGGGAGAGGAGGCGAGCAGGCAGCTTGTCCAGCACTGGCAGGGGAACGCTCTCCAAGGCCTTTGCCAGTTTTATGTCACCCCAGCAAGACACTGTCACCTGTCCCCAGTCTAGGCAGAGTAGGGGGGAGCTGTACAGAAAGATGGTGAGGGAGTACCTAGCTGACCATACCAATGTCTGGACTGATCACTCTGCTCCATACAACTACTGGGTTTTAAAGCTGGACACGTGGCCTGAACTGGCGCTGTACGCCTTGGAGGTGCTGGCCTGCCCTGCCGCTAGCGTGTTGTCAGAGCGGGTATTCAGTGCAGCTGGTGGCATCATCACCGATAAGCGTACACGCCTGTCAACTGACAGCGCTGACAGGCTGATGCTTATTAAAATGAACAAAGCCTGGATTTCACCGGAATTCAAATCTCCTCCGGGGGAAAGCAGCTAAAGAATAAGATTCCTTATGTATCCGATTCCTCTCCTCTACTCCTCCTCCTCCTTCTCTTCATTTCCAAACGCTGACCCAAAAAGAGGGCCAATTGGCACTCTTTTAAAACAATGTTTCCGGAGGGCCACCTACAGACACTAAAATAATTTTTTTTCGGAGGGTCGACTTCAGACACTCCAAAAATAAAATTTTGGGAGGCTCACCTACAGCCATTTGACTGCAATCTCAGTCGGACAAAGGCATTAGTGGTGTCACCGCCATCCTGTGTCAGGCTAAATTTTTGGGTCTAACTCGATCATTCTGTTGTCACCGCCGCCATACAGGTTCACTCTAAATTTTTATGTGCTTCGCCTGCTCCTGCAGTGTAACTTGGTCACTCTGTGGTCACAGCGATACAGGGCCGCGCTAAATTTTAATGTGCTTTGCCTGCTCTCGCAGTGTAACTCGGTCACTCTGTTGTCACAGCCATACAGGGTCACGCTAAATTTTTATGTGCTTCGCCTGCTCCCGCAGTGTAACTCGGTCACTCTGTTGTCACAGCCATACAGGGTCACGCTAAATTTTTATGTGCTTCGCCTGCTCCCGCAGTGTAACTCGGTCACTCTGTAGTCACAGCCATACAGGGTCACGCTAAATTTTAATGTGCTTCGCCTTCTTCCGCAGTGTAACTCGGTCACTCTGTTGTCACAGCCATAAAGGGGCACGCTAAATTTTTATGTGATTCTCCTGCTCCCGCAGTGTAACTCGGTCACTCTGTAGTCACAGCCATACGGGGCCACGATAAATTTTTATGTGTTTCACCTGCTCCTGCAGTGTAACTCGGTCACTCTGTAGTCACAGCCATACAGGGCCAAGATAAATTTTTATGTGCTTCGCCTGCTCCCGCTGTGTAACTCGGTCACTCTGTAGTCACAGCCATACAGGGCCACGATAAATTTTAATGTGCTTCTCCTGCTCCCGCAGTGTATCTCGGTCACTCTGTAGTCACAGCCATACAGGGCCACAATAAATTTTTATGGTCTGGGTGAGCACAATTGCCTTGAGGGTCACCACCAGGCTGTTGCCCGAGAATTTGGGGTAATGGTGGGATTAGGCAGCCTCAGAGGCATCCATGCATGCTGCCCCTGATGTTTCCTGTCCATTTCCGTGGTGTTTCCATCATTTTCTGAGGTTTCCAGGTTTTCACCCAGCCTTCCCTAGGCAGAGCCTTGGTCCCCTGCAAAAAATGCTCGAGTCTCCCATTTTTTTCAATGGGGTTCGTTATTCGAAATGAGCACCTGAGCATCGGGAAAAATTCGACTCGAATAACGAGCACCCGAGTATTTTAGTGCTCGCTCATCTCTAGCAGTAAGGCCTGTTTGAAGGTCATTATATCGTATATCCTAGGTGCCCTGTGTTTGGGAAGACTTCACTTGGAACCGAGGTTACTTAACATATTCTTTCTCCGGTAGTCTACTTAATAACTTGTCCTGTCTGCATGTGAGTGAGTCCTCTACTGGTTTGGTTATTTTTAAACAGTTTTTTTTTCTGTCTTGCAATTATGTGGATTCCTCTGATTTTAATGTGATTATTTTTAAGCGAGTTTAATAAAAGATATCTATTTTTTATTGTAATTGTTTCTAGTGTATTTGCTTTGATGTGGGCTATAACACTTTGATTGTAGGTTTGGATTTATTCTGGGTGTGCCTACTAATAGGTCTGGTTGAACTTGTATATACAGTATTTTGTCTCTGCAGTATATGCAGCTGTGTCTCTCTGGTTATCTGTTAATTTTTTCATAAACTCATCTATTTAGTTCTCCAAAATGTGCCACTTTCCCAAGACTTGTAATGTTTGCTTGTTTCACTTTGCATAAGAAAGGAAATTATTTCATAAAAACTCTTGATAGCAAGTTAAAAATCTAAAATAAAAATGCCCAAAGGTACATTAGAACACTCAGTATATCTAGTATAAGCTCTTTAATGTTGAACTACATTAACAGCGACCCCATTTTCAGGTTTGTTTCAGACATAATACTGCTAACCATAATAAAAGGTTTGAATGCCGCATCCAACCAAATTTTATTTAGAAGTTAAACATTATATCGAAACTAAATGCACTCTATGAATTAAAATAAATTCTTCCATTGTATCCTCATTAAATTTTTATAACATATTCATGGGCTTTAAGTCACTTTTGGCCTTTTAAACAAAACCAACATAACCAACACTGTCTCATATTTTATTAACAGCTCCTACCTCACTGCAGAAGCTGTTCCATTGTTACATATTGAAAAGGAAGATAATATTGTGCATTTATGTTTTTTTCAAAGCAGTCCATTGATATTGCTTGAAGGGAATTTGAAGGTTATATTTCACTTGGTTTACTGGATTGTTCAAAATGCCACACTTCAAGTTAGAAAACCAATATAGTTCATTGCTGGGAAATATACAGCAGATTATATACATTTGAAGATTTAAAAATTGAGATTTAAAAGCATTGTTCCAGACTGAAATTTGATAAATTACTGCAGCAACATTATTAAAAACAAATATTGCTAGAAATATAATGCTACAAACTGATCCCAGTGACAACAAAACCACTAGTAAATGTGTCTACATAAAGGGAACATGTCATATTGTACAGAGAAATATAAAAAGTAGTGTTGAGCAAATCGAACTTCAAATCTATGAACTGAAGTCAATTAGTTCTAACACTTTTTGTTTCAATGCTGTATGGAGACCTGTCGTTTTACCCGAAGTTGCGCGAGACTTCAGGAAATTAACCTGTACGGCGCTGGTTGCCGTGACTTAAAGACCAGCACCACACAGTGGCAAGGGTCCCTAGGTGACAATTAGCCAGGGACTCGCTGCATACACCGGCATCGGTGAAAACACCAATGCCGGTGTATTAACCTCTTGTATACCGCGGTCAAAGCTAACCGGCATTATGCACTGGGTTTGCGGAGGGTAAGGGTGCCCTCCGCTTCCCCATCAGGTCCCAACGCTGCAGTGACGGGGGCCAGATGTCACAGAAGGTAGCCCCGATGCCTTCCATAGGCATCGGGACTGCCTTCTACGGAAGCCTGTGAGATCCAGCCCCTGAAGCTGGGTATCACAGGCAGGCTGTCAGCATAGAAGATGACAGCCAATACATTACAAAACACGATGTATTGTAATGTATTGCAGAGGGGTTCAGCCCCCAGAAGTTGAAGTCCTAGAGTGGGACAAAAATAAAAAGTAAAAGAAAAGTTTAAAAAAAGTGTTTTCCACAATAGAAAAATAAAGTTTCATGTAAAAAAAGCCCCTTTCCCAAAATAAAACACATACAATTGTAAAAAAAAATAGAAAAAAAACGAAAAACAGACATATTTGGTATTGCCACGTCCGGCTCTATAAAAATAACGATCGGCTCTATAAAAATATCACATGACCTAACCCCTCAGGTTAACACCATAAAAATAAAAATGGTGTAAAAAAAAAAGCCATTTTTTGTCATCTTACATCACTAAAAGTGCAACACCAAGTGATCAAAAAGGCATATGCCCCCCAAAATAGTATCAGTCTGACCATCACCTCATCCCGCAAAAAATGAGCCCCTACCTGAGACAATAACCTAAAAAGTTGCAAAAAAACTACAGCTCTCAGACTATGGAAACACTAAAACATGATTTTTTTTTGTTTCAAAAATGATATTATTGTATAAAACTTAAATAAAAAAAGTATACATGTTAGGTATCGCCACATCCGTAACAACCTGTTCTATAGAAATCTCACAGGACCTAACCAATCAGGTGAACACAGTAAAAAAAAAGAAAAAAACGGTGTCAAAAAAGCCATTTTGTTGTCACCCTATATCACAAACAGTGTAATACCAAGTGATCAAAAAGTCATACGCATCCCAAAATCCCAAAAATCAAGACATCATCTCATCCCACAAAAAATGAACCCCTACCTAAGACAATTGCCCAAAAATAAATAAACTATGGCTCGCAAACTATAAAGACACTATAACATGATTTTTTTGTTTCAAAAATATTGTTGTGTAAAACTTAAATAAATAAAAAAAGTATACATATTAGGTATTATCGCGTCCGTAAAAACCTGCTCTATAAAAATAGCACATCATCTAACCTGTCAGAGAAACGTTGTAAATAACAAAAATAAAAACTGCCAAAATAGCTATTTTTTGTTACCTTGCCTCACAAAAAGTGTAATATAGAGCTGCCACCTTATCACATAGTTTCCAAAATGGGGTCACTTTTTTGGAGTTTCTACTCTAGGGGTGCATCAGGGGGTCTTCAAATGTGACATGACAACTTTCAATTTTCCCAGTGAAATCTGCCCTCCAAAAACAATATGGCGTTCCTTTCCTTCTGCGCCCTGCCGTGTGCCCGTACAGCAGTTTACAATCACAAATGGGGTGTTTCTGTAAACAGAACAGGGTAATAAATATTGAGTTTTGTTTGGCTGTTAACCCTTGCTTTGTTACCGGAAAAAAATGGATTAAAATGGAAAATCTGCCAAAAAAAGTGAAATTTTGAAATTTCGTCTACAATTTCTTTAATTTTTGTGGAACACCTAAAGGGCTGACGTTTGTAAAATCAGTTTTGAATACCTTGAGGAGTTTAGTTTCTAAAATGGGGTCATTTTTGGGTGGTTTCTATTATGTAAGCACAAAGTGACTTCAGACCTGAACTGGTCCTTAAAAAGTGGGTTTTGGAAATTTTCTGAAAAATTTCAAGATTTTCTTCTAAGCCTTCTAACGTCCCAAACAAATTAAATTTCATTTTCAAAATGATCCAACAATGAAGTAGACATATGGGGAATGTAAAGTAATAAATATTTTGGAGGTATTACTATGCATTTTAAAAGTAGAGAAATTGAAATTTGCAAATTTTTTAAAAATTTTGGTAAATTTGGTATTTTTTAATAAATAAAAATGAAATATTTTGACTTAAATTTACTACTGTCATAAAGTACAATAGGGGATGAGAAAACAATCAGAATGGTCTGGAAAAGTAAAAGCGTTTTAATGTTATCACCACATAAAGTGACACATGTCAGATTTACTAAAAATGGCTTGGTCCTTCAGGTGAAAAATGGTAGGGTCCTGAAGGGGTTAATTAGTTCTACATCTTAAAAACATTTCAAATCAGAAATCTGAAGTCATGTTTGGTTCCGAATTTGAAATGTTTTTAAAGATGATCTATGATCCGAAGCTCGATTTGCTCAACAGTAATAAAAAGTTAAGGTAGAACTCCAATAGATAATCCAAAGAACCAGTTTGTAATTTATTTCAGATGCATATACACCAGATGCAATATTTTGGCCTGTAAATATTCATGCATGATATTATATCTCTCCATACTTAGTCATGCCATATATCATTACTAGGGATGAGCGAACCCGTGGAAGTTCAGGTTTACCGGGTTCAGCCGAACTTCAGGTCAAAGTTCGGGTTCAGGACCTGAAATTGACCTAAACTTCACCCTGAATCTCTTCTTTCTTTTTTCTGCAGGACCTGCAAAAGGACCTGTGATGATGTCACCGCGCTCACCATGTGGTGAGCACAGTGACGTCATCGCGGGCCCTTTTGCAGGTCCTGCAGAAAGAAGAAGATACCGGCTGCGTGATCAAGTGGATGTGGTGAGGTTTTTTTAAATTATTTTTAACCCCCCAACGGCCATTTTATTTAGCATTCTGTCTTAAGAATGCTATTATTGTCCATTATAACCATAACCATCACCCAAATACCAAACCCGGACTTTAACGAAAAAGTCTAGGTTCGGGTCCGGGTACTCGAACTCTCAAAGTTCGTCACTAACTCAAACTTTGCAGTTCAGGTTTACTCATCCCTAATAATTACTGTATGCCTCAGGTTTATGTGAGGGCTGGTAAAACCATAGGCGTCCTTGCAGTACTAGCACTTTCCCAAGAGGGGATTTGTAGGGGGCAGTCAGATATTGTGATCAGATAGAAGAGAAACAGAGACCAAGACACAGAACTGAGAGAATTAGCTCGGAAAATTTCTGCATGTAGCTAGCTAGTAGTAGAGGTGAGTGACACTAGCCATTATGTTGCACCACCTCAAGGCCTAGATAGAGCAAATATCCAGTTGAGAACTGCAGGAGAATTCAGGCCTGGGTCTACAAAATAGAACAGACCTGTCACCAAGACCAACCATGCTTACGGTGACAAGCAGTTCTGTCCTTATTTTAATAGAACTATGTGTAAAATTAAATGCCAACCAGAAAGAGATACAACAGCCTATGTTGCTATGTGCATTCAATTATGCTGTGATATAATTGCTGAAATAACCATCTTCATTGTTGCTAACCAGAGCAGACTCTTAAGGAGTTGGGTAAAACAGGGCCAAAGGAGAGAGTTACGTAAAGGAACTATGTGTATGTAAAGTTGACCGTTGCTACTGACAAGGCCTGTTCCCTCATTGAGAGATTGCCAAGTTTATTGTCACTTTTGAGACTGGTGACCATTAAAAGGGTTGTCCAGCTGTTAATATTGACGACCATCATCAGGAAAAGTCATCAATATCAGATTGACGGGAGTCTGATACCCAGCGCCCCTGCCGTTTAGCTGTTTGATGAGGATGTGGACCTCCATGTAAGCACCACTTCCTCATCTTTGCACTACTCCTTGTCTCCTGTTGAGCGGTGGGGTAGTGTAATTACAAGTACTCACTCCACTTCACTTATTTCACTGCACTTCAAAGATGACCGGCAGTGTAATAAAGAGGAAGCTGAACTCGCATTGAGCGCCGCTTCCTTTTCAAACAGCTGATCGGCGTGGGTGCTGGGTGTAGGATCTGATATTGATGATCTATCCTGATGATAGGTCATCAATATTAATGGTTGGACAACCCTTTCAAGCTTGTTGCCCCACATGGTATTAGTTTAAAAATAAATAGTGATTTGGATATGAATAAATTTGACCCATATTAAAATTGCTCAGATTGCTCTGAAAGTTGCATATGACACTCTGGGGCCTTCTAGGGCTGTATCCAACCCCGTTCAAGCTCCTTCATGCTACATCAATAAGGCCAAAGTGATATTGACATATATGGCTATGGGTAAACATTTTTGCAGTGGGAACAAGCAGCCTATTTAACCCCTTCAACCCCGGGCCTGTTTTCACCTTCCTGACCAGGCCATTTTTTGCAAATCTGACATGTGTCACTTTATGTGGTAATAACTTTGGAACGCTTTTACTTATCCAAGCCATTCTGAGATTGTTTTC
>ONZH01008162.1:0-59203 GCA_900303285.1 Rhinella marina
GACTGCAGGTAACATCTACTACATTATCTGTACTCAGAGTTATCACTGTGTTATCTGTGGTGTGCTGTGTTATCCGTACTTACTTTTCCCAGCAGCCCCCTCCTCCCGTCCAGCAGGTGGCGCTGTGGTAAAAATTACCACTCTGCGCGCCGTCTTCCTGCTGGAGCAGGTCGGGAGCTGCCAGGGAAGGAAAGTATGTCTGTGTCTGTGTGTTTGTTTTTTTTCAATTTGGGGCACTTGTGTAAACCTGGCACCCCTGATTTACTCCTATAGAATTCAAATATGCTCAGCAAGATGTGGTCTCTGTGGCCTCTTCAAAAAGGGCTTCAGCACATAACAGGCGTCTCTGATGAGCTGCCACTGCCTGATGTCGACACAGCACATGCTGCCTGCTGCGGTGGTCTGGTGAAGGACAGAATCATTCACTTCTTTGCTATTCCTGATGACTTCATCAATAAGTTGTATGAATCATTGTCGAGACGCATGGATGCCGTCCTTCAAGCTCATGGAAGTCACACAAAATATTAAATACGGCTCTAATAGCAGCAGAACCAATGTTAGGACCAGATCTTTGTATTTGTAGTGAATTATTTGTTTTATTCTCACATTACTTTCTGTGGGCGACAAAACTTTTGTCTTGCCAAAATCGGACCTTTCTGTGTTCATTAAATGATCAATATTTCAGCAGTGAAGCAAATTTATTTTCGTAAAAATAAAAACCTAATTTGGGAGGGTTTCAGCTTTTATATGAGTCATTTCTAAAACCAATGGATGAATTTTAAGTCAGGTTATAAGCTTTGGTTTCCACAACATGGATAAGGGACAGAACTTCTGTCAGGGACTGTACATTGTCAGCTGTGAGACCTGATATACACAGGGCTGTGTCTTTCCAAATCATGTCCAAGTCACTGAATTTACCACAGGTGACTCCAATCAGGGTGTAGAACATCTCAAATGTGACCAAGAGAAATGGGAGGAACCGGAGCTAAATGCCCAAGAAATGGCTGTAAATACTGATGTCAATGCAAAATTATAGTTTTTCCTTTTTAATAAATTTGCAAACATTTGTACAATTCTCTTTTCTCGTTGTCATTACGAGGTATTGAGTGCAGATTGACGAGGAAAACTTGAATTATTTTTTATTTTAGAACAAGGAAACAACATAACAAACCATTAAAAAAGTGAAAGGGTGTGAAGACTTTCTGCATGCGTTGTGTATGATGTAACGTACTCGGCTACACTGGACATTTCACACTCTATTACATGATATACCTGCTGTGCTGCACATTACTCTACAGTACATTATATGGGTATCACGCTATGCACTATACTCGCTCTACTCTATATAAATACTATATATTCCACTCTCGTGCTCTGTATGGTGGGGCAGCCACGGCTCCGCTGATGACTCTCAGAGGTGGTGACAGGTCTGTCTGCTCATTCCTGGAGCTCAACCACCTGCTGCCTTATAGTTATGGAATGGGTAAGGTTCATGTGGGGCTTACAGTTCTGTAGGCAGGCTGGTTCTTCGTAATGGACAGATGGCGGAGTGCACAGAAGTGGGGAACCGGAGAGAACAGAGGGTGCAGAGCTGTGCTGCACTCACTCTACAGCCAAAATGTCCATCTGACTGCCTGAAGATGACAGCTGTGATCCCAGTCCTCCTGTACAAAGGGGTGGTTTTAACTGTGTACGCGCCCCTTACCACATTCGTACAGTCTAAGCATTAAAGGGGTTAACGTAAAAAAGAATAAAAAAATAAGATAAATAGGACACAGCAATCTCTAACAAACCTAGAACCAGCCCTGTACCTCACACAGATTTCTTCTCAGTGGTAATTTCCTGATATTTAACGAGACTGCGTTTGGTGAAAACATTTACTGCATTCTGGACATTAAAATAACTCTCCTGTGTGAATTCGCTGATGTTTCTCCAGTTGATATTTGAACATAAAGCATTTCCCACATGCTGAACATGAAAACGGCATCTCTCCTGTGTGACATCTTAGATGATTCGTAAGGTATGATTTCTGACTAAAACATTTCTCACATTCCGGACATGAAAATGGCTTCTCCCCTGTGTGACTTCTTAGATGGCCCATAAGATTTGATTTATATGTAAAACACTTCCCACATTCAGGACACGAAAATGGCTTCGGTTGTGTGTGAGTTTTCTAATGGCTAACAAAAAATGATTTCTGACTAAAACTCTTCCCACATGGCTTCTGTTCTGTGTGAATTCTCTGATGGTCAAGAAGTTGTGTTTTCTGGGCAAAACATCTTTCACATTCTGAACATGAATATGGCTTCTCCCCTGTGTGAATTCTTAGATGACTCGTAAGACCTGTTTTCCAACTAAAACACTTCTCACATTCAGGACATGAATATGGCTTCTCCTCTGTGTGAACTCTCAGATGACGAAGAAGATGTGATTTAGAGGTAAAACATTTCTCACATTCTGAACATGAATATGGCTTCTCTCCCGTGTGACTTATTAGATGACTCGTAAGACCTGATTTCTTACTAAAACACTTCTCACATTCAGGACATGAATATGGCTTCTCCCCTGTGTGAGTTCTTTGATGTTGAGCAAGATGTGATTTATAACCAAAACTTTTACCACATTCCAAGCATGAAAGTGGCTGATCCCCTTTGTGTCTTCTTAGATGATCATTTAGATGTGATTTGTAACCAAAACACTTCTCACACTCAGGACATGAAAATGGCTTTTCCCCTGTATGGAATTTCAGGTGTTCTTGAAGATTTTGTTTCCAGTCAAAACATTTCCCACATTCAGGACACGGAAATGGGTTCTCTCCTGTGTGACTTCTCTGATGTGATACAAGATTTGATTTATAGGCAAAACACTTTCCACATTCTGAACATGAAAATGGCTTCTCCCCTGTGTGACTTTGCTGATGGTTAACAAGTAATGATTTATAGGAATAACACTTTCCGCATTCTGAACAAGAAAATGGCTTCTCCCCTGTGTGAATTCTCTGATGTGTTACAAGAATTGATTTATAGGAAAAACACTTCCCACATTCTGAACAAGAAAATGGCTTCTCCTTTGTGTGAGCTCGTGGGTGATCCATAACATTCACAAATATAGCTCCTCCTCGTCCGAATTCTAAGATGATAAAGCTGATTTATGAGTAAAACATTTTCCACGATCTGAGCATAAAAATAGCTTCTCTTTGTCTCTCAAGACCCGAAATCTCATATTCTAGCCATGAAAATGGCCTTTCAACTGTGTGAATTCTCTCATATATTGACCAGATTGATTGTCTTCTACTTCAAACAAAGGAGATAAAAGAAGATTCCCGTGGGAGCCTCTCGTATCATCTTTACCTGAAAAAGAAAAAAATGGGAAATTTTGAAGCCAGATTTCTGAGTACAGAGCTTCATAAAGTAAATTTTCAGGTTTATCTTTAAAAAAAAATAAAAAATTACAACATTTTGCTTTTTTACATGGCTCACTTTGGGAAAGTGTGTGTGGTCAGCCTGTTAAATTGATTTAAACCAAATTAATCAAATACATCTTTTTTAAAAGTTACACAAAAGAGCGCAACCTTACTGCCAGTAAAAAAGTGGCTTAGAAAGTGAAGTAATAAACCCCGACACCTAGAGATGTGCCACATTTATCAGACGTTGAGTGAGATTTGATAAATTTATTCCAACTACCGAAAAGAAGAAGAAAATATAAAATACCCAAATTATTTGTATTAATTGTTAATCAAATGCTCTAAAACTTTACCTTTTCCCAAGTCATTGCAAACTGGAACTTTTCCACTTCCAAGGATTAAAAGGATTAACTTGGGGCGTGACTTGGCCGCCGCTTAAGATGGCCGCTCAGTAAGTGAGCTCCGGGACGCGCAGCTCATTTCTCCCTCCTAGCGACTGTACCAGAGGCTCACAGCACGCTAAACAGATGGGGAAGAAAAAGGCACCCAAAACTAAAGGCTCCATGCCTCTGGAGCACGTTTTCTTTGGAGATGAGGTAAGCAAAGATGGCGCTGTAGAACGGCCACATGCACCCAGAACGGCCCCAGGAGATACCCCACTTTCTCATACTGATGGAAACCCAGAACCAAATGTTACGGCTGTACAACAATTTACCCTAAACGGGTACTGGGACTCACCTACCTCCTTGGGTGCAGAGGGAGATGACGCCTCAACCCACAAACACGTGGCCTTGCACAGGCCCCGTCGATCCTCGGCATCTGGACTGCAGGGAGGCCATACTTCCACAACGATGGGAGATAGTGACTGAGCACTGGCTAGCCCCCAGAAACAGTGCCAACGCATGCAAGATGCAGAACAGGAAAGCGTTTCCACGCACCTACCTAGGTCCATAGAAGATGCTGACATCTTATCTAAATATGGGATATTTTTAAAAGCATCCTAATATCTAATTGTGAGAGGTACATGCCTTATGGGAATAAAAGGTTAAGGAACAAGAAAAAACCAATGTGGATAAATAGAGCTGTAAAGAAAGCAATAAATGACAAACAGAAAGCATTTAAATCACTAAAACAGGAGGGGAGCGAGGAAGCATCGAAAAACTATAAGGAAAAAAATAGAATATGTAAAAGACAAATAAAAGCAGCCAAACTAGAGACCGAGAGATTAATCGCCAAAGAGAGTAAAACTAACCCTAAAATGTTCTTTAATTATATAAATGGTAAAAAGTATAAACCTGAAGGTGTCGGCCCCTTACAGAGTAATGAGGGGGGAGGTGCAGAGAGCGATGAGGAGAAAGCGAAGCTACTAAATAACTTTTTCTCCACTGTATTCACTGAGAAAAATAAACTGTCAGATGAAATGCAGAATATAAAAGTAAATTCCCTGTTAAAAGTGCCCTGTCTGACCAAGGAAGAAGTAGAGCTGCATCTTAAAAAGATTAAAATAGACAAATCGCCAGGACCAGATGGCATACACCTCCATATCCTAAGAAAATTAAGTAATGTCATCGCCAGACCCTTATTTCTGATATTTAAGGACTCTATACTGACAGGGAGTGTTCCACAGGATTGGCGCATAGCAAATGTGGTGCCAATATTCAAAAAGGGTCCAAAAACAGAGCCCGGGAACTATAGGCCGGTAAGTTTAACATCTGTCGTGGGTAAACTGTTTGAGGGTTTTCTAAGAGATGCTATCTTGGAGTACTTCAATGAAAATAAGCAAATTACTCCATATCAGCATGGCTTCATGAGAGATCGGTCATGTCAAAATAATTTAATCAGTTTCTATGAGGAGGTAAGTTCTAGACTGGACCGCGGAGAATCAATGGATGTCGTATATCTGGACTTCTCCAAAGCATTTGACAAGTTACTACATAAAAGGTTAGTATATAAATGTCTGTATGTGGGTAAGTAACTGACTCAGTGATAGAAAACAGAGGGTGGTTATTAATGGTACATACTCAGATTGGGTCACTGTCACTAGTGGGGTACCACAGGGGTCAGTATTAGAGGGGTCACTGTCACTAATGGGGTACCACAGGGGTCAGTATTGGAGGGGTCACTGTCACTAGTGGGGTACCACAGGGGTCAGTATTAGAGGGGTCACTGTCACTAATGGGGTACCACAGGGGTCAGTATTGGGCCCTATTCTCCAATATATTTTATTAATGATCTTGTAGAAGGCTTGCACAGTAAAATATCATTTTTTGCAGATGACACTAAACTGTGTAAAGTAATTAACACAGAAGATACTGGATATATGTATACTGATATACTGAGGACAGTATATATATATACTACAGAGGACAGTAGTACAGTGTACTGCTACAGATGGATCTGGATAGACTGGAGGCTTGGGCAGAGAAGTGGAAGATGAGGTTTAACACTGACAAATGTAAGGTTATGCATATGGTAAGGAATAATGCAAGTCACCAGTACATACTAAATGGTAAAATATTGGGTAACTCTGACATGGAAAAGGACCTAGGAATTTTAGTGAACAGCAAACTAAGCTGCAGAAACCAGTGTCAGACTGCTGCCAAGGCCAATAAGATAATGGGTTGCATCTAAAGGGGCATAGATGGCGGTGATGAGAACATAGTCCTGCCACTTTACACATCACTAGTCAGACCACACATGGAGGACTGTGTACAGTTCTGGGCTCCTGTGAACAAGGCAGACATAGCAGAGCTGGAGAGGGTTCAGAGGAGGGCAACTAAAGTAATAACTGGAATGGGTGGACTACAGGACCCAGAAAGATTATCAAAATTAGGGACGACTGAGGGGAGATGTAATAACTATGTATAAATATATCAGAGGTCAGTACAGAGATCTCTCCCATCATTTATTTATTCCCAGGACTGTGACTGTGATGAGGGGACATCCTCTGCGTCTGGAGGAAAGAAGGTTTGTACATAAACATAGAAGAGGATTCTTTACGATAAGAGCAGTGAGACTATGGACTCTTTACTGTAAGAGCAGTGAGACTATGGACTCTTTACGGTAAGAGCAGTGAGACTATGGAACTCTTTACTGTAAGAGTGGTGAGACTATGGACTCTTTACGATAAGAGCAGTGAGACTATGGACTCTTTACTGTAAGAGCAGTGAGACTATGGACTCTTTACTGTAAGAGCAGTGAGACTATGGACTCTTTATGGTAAGAGCAGTGAGACTATGGACTCTTTACTGTAAGAGCAGTGAGACTATGGACTCTTTACTGTGAGAGCAGTGAGACTATGGACTCTTTACAGTAAGAGCAGTGAGACTATGGACTCTTTACTGTAAGAGCAGTGAGACTATGGACACTTTACTGTAAGAGCAGTAAGACTATGGACTCTTTACTGTAAGAGCAGTGAGACTATGGACTCTTTACTGTAAGACCCGAACATCTCTGAAATAAAGACAAGCTCTGGACACACTTCAACGGATTCTGCTATGATAGAAAAAGAGTTCATCAACTATTATACATCCCTATATCAATTGACATCACACACACAACAAGAACAGGAACTTAAAATTACACGCATAAGACAGTTTCTCTCGCAAATCTCCCTCCCAAAGTTCCCCACCTCCTCTCATGATTCCTTACTTAAACCATTCTCTATTGCTGAGGTGAGGTCCACCCTGTCGAAGTGCCCGAAAAACAAGGCTCCAGGCCCAGATGGCTTGCCTAGTTCATATTATAAAACCTTTTCTTCCGTTCTCCTTCCGTCACTAACAAACACCTTTAATACTTATTTAAAAGGTTCGGTCATTCTTAATAAGACCCTAGAGGCTTACATAACTCTTATACATAAAGAGGGTAAGATCCAGCTAACTGTGGCAGCTATAGACCCTTCTCCTTACTGAACACGGACCTAAAGTTGTATGCGAGTCTACTGGCCGCAAGAATTAGCCCCTTGCTCTCTACACTAATCGCACCTGAACAAGTAGGGTTTGTTCCAGGAAGAGAAGGAAAAGATAACACAACGAGAGTGCTGTCTCTGCTACAACTTGCCTCAAAGAAAAAAATTCCACTAATTCTCTTAGGAACAGACGCAGAAAAAGCCTTCGACAGGGTGGACTGGACCTACATAAAAGAAGTACTAACACACTTAGGCTTCCCTATGACCTTAGTAAGTGCCATTTTCACGATGTACTCCTCTCCCTCTGCCAGACTTAGAATTAATCAAACTCTTTCCTCCCCCTTCCGGATAGAGAACGGCACGAGACAGGGCTGTCCCCTATCCCCCTTATTATTTATACTGTCACTCGAACCCCTCCTCCAGACCATAAGAGAACATCCAAACATTAAAGGGTTATTCTCATTTTAGGATATGCCCCCATTGTCTTATAGGTGCGGGTCCCACCGCTGGGACCCGCACCTATATCGAGAACGGAGCCCCCGAAGTGAATGAGGGCGCACTGCGCATGCGCAGCCGCCCTCCATTCATTTCTATGGGGCCGCTGAAAATAGCCGAGTGCTGGCTCGGCTACTTCCGTCGGCTCCATAGAAATGAATGGGAGCGCACCGCGCATGCACGGCCCGGCTCCCATTCATTTCTATGAGCGGCGCGGGGAGCTGCGCCTGGTGGTGGCCGGACCCCGGAAACCTGGGGTCCTCCAGGCGCAGCGCTCCCCGCTCCGTTCTGGCTATAGGTGCGGGTCCCAGCGGTGGGACCCGCACCTATAAGACAATGGGGGCATATCCTAGCGATATGCCCCCATTGTCTAAGATGAGAATACCCCTTTAAGGGCTTCACGACCGGACAATACACCCATAAACTCGCAGCTTATGCAGACGATATTCTGATTTTTATCAGAAACCCAACTGAAGACTTCCCCGCTATTCAATCTGTCCTTTCAGAATATGGTCGCATCTCCAATTTTAAATTAAATACCACCAAATCTGAAGCCCTTGGGATTAATATAGACGATCAAACTAAGGAAGCACTCAAATCGAACCACCCATTCTCCTGGCCCACCTCCCATATAACATATTTAGGTATTAAAATTACCCGGACATGGAAAGATTTATACTCCTTGAATTACGCCCCAATTCCAAAAGTATTCCAATCCATCCTAGACTCCTGGTCGGTGCCGTTCCTTTCCTGGATGGGGAGGAAAAACCTCATCAAATCCATTTTGCTACCAAAGCTCTTATACCTCTTCCAAACCCTACCAATTCCTCTCCCAAACTCCTTCTTTGCTACTATCAGGAAGGTCACCAGCCGATACCTGTGGCAAGGCAAGAGACCACGTCTTAGTCATGACCTGCTGACACAACACAAATCTCATGGGGGAATGGCCCTTCCTGACTGGAAATTAAATTATGATTCGGTACACATAGCTAGAATCTCAAGCTGGACTAGAGAAGATTCTAACAAACTCTGGATACACCTAGAATCCTACCAATCCTCTATACCACTTCGCCCCTTATTGTGGCTCCAAAACAAATCCCCCCATCCTACAAATAACGTTCTAACGAAAACTTCATTTAAAATCTGGTCCAAATATAGAGATACACTAAGTCCCTTCCCCTCACCAATTATGTCCTTAGCGGATAACCCAGTTTTATATCAACTCAAATACAGGGACATTCAGCCTTTATCTTCAGAACTAAAACAGATCCCACCACAGCTTTCAGAAACGTTGGAATCTGTGGACTAGTTTTCGTCTATCCGCCTCCTGCTTATCACATCTCTCAGACGTCAACCACTCTATCTAACTGACTCACTCACTTGGAACTCTAGAACAATAGTGCCAAAGTCAACCCCCCCCCTCTCCCTACACCCCACCTCCTCACATCCTCCGCTCCCCACTCTTCACCAACTTCCCCATCCTCTCACCATCCCTGTTTCCTCCCCCACCCTTTTCCCCTCCCTCACCCTTACCCCTCACCCCCCCCCTCACAGGGGCGGATTGTCCATAGATCTTACAGGGAAATTTCCCGGTAGGCCGATGCCCAGGGGGCCTCCTGAGCCTTCCTCACGGCCAGCCAGTGGAAGTTTTTGAGGATGTATTTTGTGCTGCTGGCAGTATTTTATGATGGACTGTGGTATTTGACTCTGTTGGGGTGGTATAATGCGCTGTAATATGGTATTGCTGGCCCTGCCTTCCATCAATTTCAAAATGGGGCCACTTTTAGTATTTTTTCCAGGGCCACTTTAAGTTCCCAGTCCGCTCCTGCCCCCTCATTGTTCACCTTTGAGTTACAACGTTATAATTGTGATCTATGTACTTTCAAACTGGCTTCTCCTTGCACAATACCTTATATCAAATGCTTGTGAAAGTGGCCTGCATTGAGTGAAATGTATATTCATTCAGATCACACACTGTTCAATCTTATATTAATGTTTTAAGATTCGTTATACCTATTTACGAATTGTACCATTTTTAAAAAATTTCAATAAAAAGATACTTGAAAAGAAAAGAGACTATGGACTCTTTATGGTAAGAGCAGTGAGACTATGGACTCTTTACTGTAAGAGCAGTGAGACTATGGACTCTTTACGGTAAGAGCAGTGAGACTATGGACTCTTTACGGTAAGAGCAGTGAGACTATGGAGTCTTTACAGTAGCAGGAGGACTGCTTACTAAAGTGAGACTATGGATCTCTTTACGGTAAGAGCAGTGAGACTATGGACTCTTTACGGTAAGAGCAGTGAGACTATGGACTCTTTACTGTAAGAGCAGTGAGACTATGGAGTCTTTACAGTAAGAGCAGTGAGACTATGGACTCTTTACGGTAAGAGCAGTGAGACTATGGACTCTTTACTGTAAGAGCAGTGAGACTATGGACTCTTTACGGTAAGAGCAGTGAGACTATGGACTCTTTACGGTAAGAGCAGTGAGACTATGGACTCTTTACTGGTAAAGAGCAGTGAGACTATGGACTCTGTACGGTAAGAGCAGTGAGACTATGGACTCTTTACGGTAAGAGCAGTGAGACTATGGACTCTTTACTGTAAGAGCAGTGAGACTATGGAGTCTTTACAGTAAGAGCAGTGAGACTATGGACTCTTTACGGTAAGAGCAGTGAGACTATGGACTCTTTACTGTAAGAACAGTGAGACTATGGATTCTTTACTGTAAGAGCAGTAAGACTATGGAACTCTCTGCCTGAGGAGGTGGTGATGGTAAGTTCACTATAAGAGATCAGGAGGGGCCTGGATGTATTTCTGGAGGTAATAATATTACAGGTTATAGTTACTAGAGAGGGGTCGTTGATCCAGGGAGTTATTCTGATGTCTGATTGGAGTCGGGAAGGAATTTTTTTTCCCTAAAGTGAGGAAAATTGTCTTCTACCGCACAGGGTTTTTTTGCCTTCCTCTTGATCAACTTGTAGGAAAACAGGAAGAACTGGATGGACAGAGGGCTTTTTTCGGCCTTATAAACGATGTTACTATGTTACTAAATGCTGCTAGCCCTTCGTTCTTCCCTGCATAAGGACCTTTCCAAACTATTATCGCCATCGCACTCGGGGCTCAATGACTTGGGCGAGCGGGTCTCACACGTGGAATCCAAGATGGCGTCCGTTGCTGGAGCACATAACGAATTGGTGGACTCTCACAACCTTTTAGATGACAAAGTAGACTCCTTGCATGCAAAGCTAATAGAGTATGAAGGTAGGAGTGGCAGGAATAATATAACATTTCGTAACATCCCAGAAACCATTCCGGGGCCAGAACTCCGGATCTACTTACAACAATTAACAAGAACGCTGCTCCCATCTTGTGCGGAATATGAGCTCAGCATTGATAGAGTCCACGGAGTACCAAAGCCGCTCAATCTTCCAGATGATGAACCAAGAGATGTGCTTAAAGAGAAACTCATGGAAACTGCACGAAAGCAACAACCACTACCTGAACCATATGAGGCGCTGAAGCTGTTCACGGATCTCTCTGCGGCCACCCTGCAGGCTCGCAAACGCCTTGCTCAACTTACAACCTTAGGGCTCATGCACACAAACGTGAGCAGTCAGTGGCCATGCTGTGGACCGTAATTTGCGGTCCACAATGCACAGGCACTGATAGTGAGGCCACCGGATTCTGATCACGGTGTCATTTGAATGGGGTCCGCGATCCGCATCCGGCAGTCCGCACCGCAAAGTACTGCATGCTTCACTTTTTTGTGGTGCAGAGGCACGGCCAGAAACACCACTGAAGCACACCGTAGTGCCTCCGCTCCACATCTCCCGGATCGCGGACCCATTGAAGTGAATGGGTCCGCGATCCGTGATGCGGGCTGCACACGGCTGGTGCCCATGTATTGCGGACCCGGCGTATGCGGTCCACAATGTACGGGCACTGGCCGGCACCGGCCGTGTGCATGAGCCCTTACTCCGGCAACATTCCATACCGTACCGCTGGGGATTTCCTACCAAGATTCTCATCAATAGGAAAGGAACTTTCCATGCAGCTACCTCTGTGGAAGCTGACAAAGCCCTCCTGACCAAATGGCGCATCCCTATAGAAGATCCTCCATCGCCTAAAAGAACCTCCCCATCCAGAATGGACACCGAATGGCACAGGGTGCCCAGATTCTGACTTACACATGCTTCTCTTGTCTTTCTCTAATTCCTCGTCTTCCATTCTTCACTGTTTTAATTTACAGGTTCCCTATTCAACAGCAGACATGCGGCGTCATGACATATGTTTACATGTATATCTCTTATATATGCAATGTACATACATATACATACACCACATACATGGTACACATACATAAATACCCCACATATACACTACACATACATATACACTACACATACATATACACTACACACACATATACACTACACACACATAAATACCCCACATATACACTACACATACATATACACTACACATACATAAATACCCTATATATACACTACACATACATATACACTACACATACACTACACATACATATACACTACACATACATATACACTACACATACATAAATACCCCACATATACACTACACATACATAAATACCCCACATATACACTACACACACATATACACTACACATACATATACACTACACATACATATACACTACACATACATATACACTACACATACATAAATACACTACACATACATAAATACCCCACATATACACTACACACACACATATACATACACACATACATATACACTACACACATACATACACTACACATACATATACATACACACATAATACATATACACTACACATACATATACACTACACATACATAAATACACTACACACACACATATACACTACACATACATATACACTACACACACACTACACATACATATACACTACACATACATAAATACCCCACATATACACTACACATACATATACACTACACACACATATACACTACACATACATACACACTACACATACACTACACATACATATACACTACACATACATATACACTACACATACATACCACCCAACTTTTAAAAATCCTAAGGAGCTAAACTGGAAGGGCTCATCTCCAGCTGACAGCCGGTTCTGTAATTTTAACAACCGGTTCTGTAGAACCTGACGGAACTGGCTGAATCCCATGCCTGCCTTTCAGCCCCGGAGTTTTTTTTTTCTTTTCCGTTTTCGCTTTGCACTCCCTGCCTTCGCACAGCCATAACACACAGCTTCACACTATATCGACTGAAAAGACGGCCGGGTTCCGGTGCATGCGCAGTAGTTTGCATGAATCGGGACCTAAGAAGGCCGGCAGGAGGTGGTGACGTCAGCGATGACGTTCCGTCTCCTGCCTTAAGCAGGAAAAGACGAAGACGGCGCTGGACCTGAGGCCTGGAAATCGCGTTTGGAGCGGTCACGTGACCGTGAAGAGGATCCTATGAAGGGCCGCACTGCAGAACATAAGTATACCTGTAATATACTTCCCTTCACAGATAATTAAATTTCCCCAAATTTAAAGAAGAGGCCGGAGAACCGCTTTAACTGTTTTTCTAGCTGTGTGACTAGTACTTTCACTTTGTGTCCGTCATCTAATAACCCTTATTTCTAAATTACTCAGAGGTCATAAACACTTATTTCAGCCACATACTTATCAGTAAGATATGGAATGAGCTTTGATTACCAGGAGGTAATGTGCCCACCAGGAGGTGCCCCCAATTCTTCAAGAGCCAATTTAAAGGCCAGCAGCTATCACTGAAGGAGTATTTATGTTCTGTAAAACAGAAGGATTTAGAAAAGAACCCACAGGTAACCATCTATCCAGACAGGGGTGTAACCGTGACCAGGCCCAGCAGGGTGTGGGGGCCCGCTGCACTCACATGTAACGGGCCTTGTCAGACCGCTCCTCAAACATGTATAATATTCTCCCTGGGTGCAGAGGCAAGGGGGGGGCAGTTCTTGTCACTGCCGGGCTGTTTGTCTCCAGAGTGAAGCAGGGAGCCCTCTCCACTCCCTGCTTCACTGTTCTGACACTCCCCCTGCAGGACGCACATCACACTGCTGGCTGTGGGAGGAGTGCTGAAAGTCCAGGAATTGGCCTCCAGCACAGCCAGCAGCACGATGTGATTGTGGGAGCGTGTCATCAGGGAAGAAGGTAAGTATGTGTTTTATTTTATAAAGCTGCAGACTGGAGGCAAAAGGGGGACAACAACTAGAGTGAGGGGGCACAAAGTGGACATTTTTACAGAGGGGACACCTAATCTGGAATAACTACTGTGAGGGGGCACACATGTGGGCATAACTACTGTGGGGGCCACAAAATCTGACATACCTACTGTGAGGGAGGCACAATCTGGCATAACTAATGTGAGGGGGCACATAATTTGGCCATAACCACTGTGAGGGGACATATGTCTGGCCATAACCATTGTGATGAGGCACATATCTGGGCATAATTACTGTAAGGGGGCACATATCTTGCATAACTACTGTGAGGAGGCACATATCTGGTCATAACTACTGTGAAGAAGGCACATATCTGGGCATAAATACTGTGAAGAAGGCACATATCTGGGCATAAATACTGTGAGGGGGCACATATCTGGGCATAAATACTGTGAAGAAGGCACATATCTGGGCATAAATACTGTGAAGAAGGCACATATCTGGGCATAAATACTGTGAGGGGGCACATATCTGGTCATGACTACTGTGAGGAGGTACATATCTGGGCATAACTACTGTGAGGGGGCACATATCTGGTCATGACTACTGTGAGGAGGTACATATCTGGGCATAACTACTGTGAGGGGGCATATATCTGGCATAACTACTGTGAGGAGACACATGTCTAGGCACAACTACTGAGAGGGGGCACATATCTGGGCATAACTACTGTGAGGAGACACATATCTGGCCATAACTAATGTGAGGGGGCGCATATCTGGGTATACCTACTGTGAGGGGGCACATATCTGGTCATAACTACTGTAAGGGGCACAGATCTGAACATAACTACTGTGAGGGGGAACATATATCTGGTCATAAATACCTTGTTCTGGATCCAGTGGAAATCACGCCGACGCCAGCGACACCCTGGATGAGGTAGGACCAGATTTTATTAGTTAGGACTGGGTGAGTGTTGCCATGCATTGGGATTAGTGTAAAAAAATTTGCCGCCTCTTTTTATAAATTGGGGAGGAGGGGGACCCGATCCAAAGTTTGCACTGGGGCCCCTTAACACTTTATTTATGCCACTGTATACAGAGGAACTTCTTTGAGTGAGAAAAGCTCCGGCTCCCTCAGAGGATGCATCCACCTCCAGAGAGGAAACGGGAAGATTTTGTATAGAAGCCTGCTCGACAGTCTAGAATGCAAATTCTGCCTCAGGCGTCCACTCATTAGGCCTAGTTCACACTAGCGATTGTGAGCCAAAACCAGGTGTGGGTCAAAAACTCAGATCTTTCCATGATACCTTATCTGTGTGGAGGCTTCACTGCTGGTTGTGGTTCAGGATCACTGATGAAAATCACTGACCTAATAACTGAAGAGTGAACTAAGCCTTCGAGTTCAGCCCTTTGCAGTCAAGAGCCGCGATGGGAGCGGTAAGAGTGAAGAAATGAGGAATAGATTGCCGATTGTAATTTGTGATAAATAACCCTCAGACCCAAAGGCTGAGACCACTCCAGGATTGGCGACAGCTTTTCAGGGTCCACAGACATACCTTGGTCAGAAATTGCGTAGCAAAGAAAAGGTCGACTACTTAAACAAGCTTTTTTTCTAATTTGGAGCTTAGTCTATTCTCCTGCAGATGCTGGAAGATGGTGCAGATGTCTGACCACAGAGAACTTACGCACATGCAGGACCTTACAGGAAGGGGGAATAACGGGAGATAACAACAGACAAAGACAGAAAACACGGACACAAGAATGTATACCAAGCCGAGGTCAAGAGCGTCAGCGCACAGGGAAAACACAAGATCAAAGCTGAATACAAGCTGAAGCCAGGAGGTCGCGTAGGTACAACACAAGAACTAGGTCAAAATCAAGCCGAGGTCAAAATACAAAAGTCGGACATGCAGTAAACACGCTGGCGAGGTAATAAGACCAATCACAGGAGACCTGTGGCCAGCAGGTTGCCTGTTTAAATAGGCCCAATTAATGGGTCATGTGCTAAGGCCAGTGTCACATGACCCACGTCCGGTATACTCACACTCATACACACATACTCATAAACGTTGGCGCTCAGTCCCTCCCCTGCTCCTTGTGGAGGATGCCGGCCACAGCGAGGATGCGTGTGTCCTCGCTCCTGCACACAAGCGGACTCCCTGTTACAGCTCTGCCTCCTTAACTGTAACTTCCACAAAGCCTCATCTGCTTAACTGTGACCTCCACAGCGCCCCAAACCCCCTTAAAAGTGACCTCCACAGTGCCCTCACTTCCTTAACAATGAGGTCCAGTGGTCTGACCCCTTAAAAGTGACCTCCTCAGCAGACTTGCCCCCTTTACTGACCTCACATGCCCACTCCCTTAACAGTGACTTTTACAAGTTCACCCCTTTAACTGTGGTGTCCACATTGCCCCACCCTTCCATAGCGCACCACACCCTTAAGGCCCCTTTCACACGGGCGAGAATTCCGCGCGGGTGCAATGCGTGATGCGAACGCATTGCACCCGCACTGAATCCTGACCCATTCATTTCAATGGGGCTTTTCACATGAGCGATGTTTTTCACGCATCAGTTCGCTGTTGCGTGCAAATCGCAGCATGTTCTATATTCTGCGTTTTTCACGCAGCCCTGGCCCCATTGAAGTGAATGGGGCTGGTTGAATAACGCATTCAGTTTTTTATCACGCGCGTGAAAAATGCATTAAAACACTTCGCACCCACGCGGAAAAAACTGAACGAACGTACGCAATCGCAGTCAAAACTAACTGCAATCGCATGCGGATTTTCCGGAACGCATCCGGACTGAATCCATGATGCCCGTGTGAAAGAGGCCTAACAGTGACATTCACAGAATCCTGCCCCTTTAACAGTGACTTCCAAAGCACCACAATCCCTTAAAAATTAGGATCTGTCCTCCCTCGGACCCCTCTGTCCTCCTCAGTCCTTCCCCAAACTCCACTGTCTTCCCCCAGACCTCTCCTTCCTCCCCCAGACCCCTCTGTCCTCCTCAGACCCCTCTGTCCTCCTACAGGACTCCTCTGTACTTCTCCAGTCCCTACTGTCCTCCCCAGACCTCTCGTTCCTCCCGCAGACCACTCTGTCCTCCCCCAGACCCCTCTGGTCTCCCACAGACCATTCTGCCCTCCCCCAGACTCCTCTGTCCTCACCCAGACCCCTCTGTCCTCCTCCAGTCCCTACTGTCCTCCCCAGACCTCTCCTTCCTCCTCCAGACCCCTCTGTCCTCCCCCAGACGCCTCTGTACTCCTCCAGTCCCTACTGTCCTCCACAGACCTCTCCTTCCTCCCCCCAGACCCCTCTGTCCTCCCACAGACCACTCTGGTCTCCCACAGACGCCTCTGTACTCCTCCAGTCTCTACTGTCCTCCACAGACCTCTCCTTCCTCCCCCAGACCCCTCTGTCCTCCCCCAGACTCCTCTGTACTCCTCCAGTCCCTACTGTCCTCCCCAGACCTCTCCTTCCTCCCCCAGACCCCTCTGTCCTCCCCCAGACCCCTCTGTACTTCTCCAGTACCTACTGCCTCCCCAGACCTCTCCTTCCTCCCCAGACCTCTCTGTCCTCCTCCAGACTCCTCTGTCCTCCCCCAAAACTCCTCTGTCCTCCCCCAGACCCCTCTGTACTTCTCCTGTCCCTACTGTCCTCCCCAGACCTCTCCTTCCTCCCCAGACCCCTCTGTACTTCTACAGTCCCTACTGTCCTCCCAGACCTCTCCTTCCTCCCCCAGACCCCTCTGTCCTCCCACAGACCACTCTGGTCTCCCACAGACCCCTCTGGTCTCCCACAGACCCCTCTGCCCTCCCCCCAGACCCCTCTGTCCTCCCCCAGACTCCTTTGTCCTCCCCCAGACTCCTCTGTCCTCCTCCAGTCCCTACTGTCCTCCCCAGACCTCTCCTTCCTCCCCCAGACCCCTCTGTCCTCCCACAGACCACTCTGGTCTCCCATAGACCCCTCTGTCCTCCCCCAGACCCCCTGTCCTCCCCAGACTCCTCTGTCCTCCTCCAGTCCCTACTCCCTACTGTCCTCCCCAGACCTCTCCTTCCTCCCCAGACCCCTCTGTCCTCCCTCAGACTCCTCTGTACTCCTCCATTCCCTACTGTTCCTCCCCAGACCTCTCTGTCCTCCTCCAGAGACCTCAGTCCTCCCCCAGACCCCTCTGTCCTCCCCCAGACCCCTCTGTCCTCCCACAGACCACTCTGGTCTCCACAGACCCTCTGTCCTCCTCCAGACTCCTCTGTACTCCTCCAGTCCCTACTGTCCTCCCCAGACCTCTCCTTCCTCCCCAGACCCCTCTGTCCTCACCCAGACTCCTCTGTAGTTCTCCAGTCCCTACTGTCCTCCCCAGACCTCTCCTTCCTCCCACCAGACCCCTCTGTCCTCCCTAGACCTCTCCTTCCTCCCCCAGACCCCTCTGTCCTCCCCCAGACCCCTCTGCCCCTCCCCCAGACCCCTCTGTCCTCCCCCAGACCCCTCTGCCCTCCCCCAGACCCCTCTGTCCTCCCCCAGACCCCTCTGTCCTCCCCCAGACTCCTCTGTCCTCCTCCAGTCCCTACTGTCCTCCCCAGACCTCTCCTTCCCTCCCCCAGACCTCTCTGTCCTCCCCCAGACCCTCTGTACTTCTCCAGTACCTACTGTCCTCCCCAGACCTCTCCTTCCTCCCCAGACCTCTCTGTCCTCCTCCAGACTCCTCTGTCCTCCCCCAGACTCCTCTGTCCTCCCCCAGACCCCTCTGTACTTCTCCTGTCCCTACTGTCCTCCCCAGACCTCTCCTTCCTCCCTAGACCCCTCTGTACTTCTACAGTCCCTACTGTCCTCCCCAGACCTCTCCTTCCTCCCCCAGACCCCACTGTCCTCCCACAGACCACTCTGGTCTCCCACAGACCCCCTCTGCCCTCCCCCAGACCCCTCTGTCTTCCCCCAGACTCCCTCAGTCCTCCCCAGACTCCCCTCAGTCCTCCTCCAGTCCCTACTGTCCTCCCCCAGACCTCTCCTTCCTCCCCCAGACGCCTCTGTCCTCCCCCAGACTCCTCTGTACTTCTCCAGTCCCTACTGTCCTCCCCAGACCTATCCTTCCCTCCCCCAGACCCCTCTGTCCTCCCCCAGACTCCTCTTGTACTTCTCCTGTCCCTACTGTCCTCCCCAGACCTCTCCTTCCTCCCCAGACCCCTCTGTACTTCTACAGTCCCTACTGTCCTCCCCAGACCTCTCCTTCCTCCCCCAGACCCCTCTGTCCTCCCACAGACCACTCTGGTCTCCCCACAGACCCTCTGCCCTCCCCAGACCCCTCTGTCCCCCCCCCAGACTCCTTTGTCCTTCCCCAGACCCCTCTGTCCTCCTCCAGTCCTACTGTCCTCCCCAGACCTCTCCTTCCTCCCCCAGACCCCTCTGTTCTCCCCCAGACCCCTCTGTACTTCTCCAGTACCTACTGTCCTCCCCCAGACCTCTCCTTCCTCCCCCAGACCTCTCTGTCCTCCTCCAGACTCCTCTGTCCTCCCCAGACTCCTCTGTCCTCCCCCAGACCCCTCTGTACTTCTCCTGTCCCTACTGTCCTCCCCAGACCTCTCCTTCCTCCCAGACCCCTCTGTACTTCTACAGTCCCTACTGTCCTACCCAGACCTCTCTTTCCTCCCCAGACCCCTCTGTCCTCCCACAGACCACTCTGGTCTCCCACAGACCCCTCTGCCCTCCCTCAGACCCCTCTGTCCTCCCCCAGACTCCTCTGTCCTCCTCCAGTCCCTACTGTCCTCCCCAGACCTCTCCTTCCTCCCCCAGACCCCTCTGTCCTCCCACAGACCACTCTGGTCTCCCACAGACGCCTCTGTACTCCTCCAGTCTCTACTGTCCTCCACAGACCTCTCCTTCCTCCCCCAGACCCCTCTGTCCTCCCCCAGACTCCTCTGTACTCCTCCAGTCCCTACTGTCCTCCCCAGACCTCTCCTTCCTCCCCCAGACCCCTCTGTCCTCCCCCAGACCCCTCTGTACTTCTCCAGTACCTACTGTCCTCCCCAGACCTCTCCTTCCTCCCCCAGACCTCTCTGTCCTCCTCCAGACTCCTCTGTCCTCCCCCAAACTCCTCTGTCCTCCCCCAGACCCCTCTGTACTTCTCCTGTCCCTACTGTCCTCCCCAGACCTCTCCTTCCTCCCCAGACCCCTCTGTACTTCTACAGTCCTACTGTCCTCCCCAGACCTCTCCTTCCTCCCCAGACCCCTCTGTCCTCCCACAGACCACTCTGGTCCTCCCACAGACCCCTCTGGTCTCCCACAGACCCCCTCTCCCACAGACCCTCTGCCCTCCCCCCAGACCCCTCTGTCCTCCCCCAGGACTCCTTGTCCTCCCCCAGACTCCTCTGTCCTCCTCCAGTCCCTACTGTCCTCCCCAGACCTCTCTCCTTCCTCCCCCAGACCCCTCTGTCCTCCCCCAGACTCCTCTGTACTTCTCCAGTCCCTACTGTCCTCCCCAGACATCTCCTTCCTCCCCCAGACCCCTCTGTCCTCCCACAGACCACTCTGGTCTCCCACAGACCCCTCTGTCCTCCCCCAGACCCCTCTGTCCCCCTCCAGACTCCTCTGTACTCCTCCAGTCCCTACTCCCTACTGTCCTCCCCAGACCTCTCCTTCCTCCCCCAGACCCCTCTGTCCTCCTCAGACTCCTCCATTCCCTACTGTCCTCCCCAGACCTCTCCTTCCTCCCCCCCCTCTGTCCTCCTCCACTCTTGTTCCTCCCCAGACCCTCTGTCCTCCACAGACACTCTGGTCTCCCACAGACCCCTCTGTCCTCCCCCAGACCCCTCTGTCCTCCTCCAGACTCCTCCAGTCCTCTACTGTCCTCCCCAGACGTCTCCTTCCTCCCCCAGACCCCTCTGTCCTCCCCAGACCCCTCTTGTCCTCCCAGACCTCCTCTCCCCCCAGACCCTCTGTCCTCCCCCAGACTCCTCTGTCCTCCCCCAGACCCTCTGTCTCCTCCAGACTCCTCTGTCCTCCTCCAGTCCCTACTGTCCTCCCCAGACCTCTCTTCCTCCCCCAGACCCCTCTGTCCTCCCCCAGACTCCTCTGTACTCCTCCAGTACCTACTGTCCTCCCCAGACCTCTCTGTCCTCCTCCAGACCCTCTGTCCTCCCCCAGACCCCTCTGTACTTCTCCAGTCCCTACTGTCCTCCCCAGACCTCTCCTTCCTCCCCCAGACCCCTCTGTACTTCTCCA
Organism: Rhinella marina; assembly: GCA_900303285.1. Lineage (NCBI taxonomy): Eukaryota > Metazoa > Chordata > Amphibia > Anura > Bufonidae > Rhinella > Rhinella marina. The sequence continues at coordinate 21,243 of ONZH01008162.1, forward strand.
GTCCCTACTGTCCTCCCCAGACCTCTCCTTCCTCCCCCAGACTCTTCTGTCCTCCTCCAGGCAGTTTCTCTCCTGAGAACAAATGGATCAGCCATGGTGAAATCCAACATTTCAGTCCCTCTCTCTTCCCAACATTTGCTGTTGGGAGAAGAGTTGGAGGCTCCCATACACCCGAGCTGGTCCTGGATTCGGTCATTCTACATCTAGTGTGTATAATCAGCCTTAATAGGGTTGATTGGGATTTTTACAAAATTGTGTAAGGAAGGAAGTTACATAAAAAAACATCACTGACCCATGAAATCCCCGGCTGCTCCAGTGCTCCTTGTTGCTTCTGCAGAAAACCTCTAATGTGTATGGAGGGGGATGGGAGGGAGAGGAAACCTCTAACTAATGTGTAAGAACAGCTGCTGAGGAAGACTGTGGTATGGACGCAGCTATTTTAAAACCACCATATAGCAGAGGTGTTATATTACGAGGCGGGACATTTGTGAAGTCAGTGTGACAAGCAGCAGCCGATACCAGATTTTTAAAATATTTTTTAATACTAAAATACAATAGAAAGACATTAAATATATGTTTCTGAGTTGCTGCTGCTTTTTACTGCAGGCCAATGAAACACTTCTTTATTTTCTTGCTAATCTTTTAGTCCCACAGGGACCGGAGCCTGAGATGGTGTGACGCCTGCCGGGCAGTATTCAATGTCTCTGGTGCGGGGGGCTGGAACTGGTGGGGAAATGTTAGGCTGGTTTCTGGATCCGTCCCTGCTGGAAGCTTCCGCCGACCTCATTCACTATATAAGGGACCGGTGGAGATCTACAAACATGCAGAGAATCGGCCGGACGCAGTGGTTTTTGTCCGGACTAGTCTCACCTTTTTGCTGGGTTGCGGACAGGTTTCCTTAATAGTGAATGGGGCTGGACGGGATTCCGGCAGTGACGGATCCTGCAGCCTGTTCCTGGCATAACGCAGATGGGAAACAGGCCTTATAGAAGATGTATCGTAATAATTTATCTGTACGAGTATCTTCCAGGAGAGATCTGGTTTGTCCTGGTTGCTGCTCCGATGATGTCACATGCAGAACTTACACGACACTGCATGACTGGCTGCAGTAGTCATGTATGTGACGCCGTTCTGCAGAACCGGAGTGCTGTATTCAACCTACACATACACACAGTACATACCTCACACATATTACATATACACAGTACATACCTCACACATATTACATACACACAGTACATACCTATCACACATATTACATATATACAGTACATACCTCACACATATTACATACACACAGTACATACCTCACACATATTACATACAGTACATACCTCACACATATTACATATACTTACAGTACATACCTCACACATATTACATATACAGACAGTACATACCTCACACATATTACATATACACAGTACATACCTCACATATTACATATACACAGTACATACCTCACACATATTACATATATACAGCACATATCTCACACATATTACATATACACAGTACATACCTCACATATATTACATACAGTAACATACCTCACACATAATTACATATACACAGTACTACCTCACATATATTACATACAGTACATACCTCACACATATTACATATATACAGTACATACCTCACACATATTACATATATACAGTACATACCTCACACATTACATATACACAGTACATACCTCACACATATTACATACATACAGTACATACCTCACACATTACATACAGACAGTACATACCTCACACATATTACATATATACAGTACATACCTCACACATATTACATATATACAGTACATACCTCACACATTACATATATACAGTACATACCTCACACATTACATATATACAGTGCACACCTCACACATGTTTTAGCATTTAAATCACAAACAGGAGGGGAGCGAGGAAGCATTGAAAAACTATAAGGAAAAAAATAGAATTTGTAAAAGACAAATAAAAGCAGCTAAACTGGAGACTGAAAGACTAATTGCTAAAGAGAGTAAAACTAACCCTAAAATGTTCTTCAATTATATAAATACTAAAAAGTATAAACCTGAAGGTGTCGGCCCCTTACAGAGTAATGAGGGGGGAGTAGCAGAGAGCGATGAGGAGAAAGCAAAACTCTTAAATATTTTTTTCTCCACTGTATTCACTGAGGAAAATAAACTGTCAGATGAAATGCAGAATATAAAAGTGAATTCCTCTTTAAAAGTGTCCTGTCTGACCCAGGAAGAAGTAGAGCTAAGTCTTAAAAATATTAAAATAGACAAATCGCCAGGACCGGATGGCATACACCCCCGTATCCTAAGAGAATTAAGTAATGTCATCGACAGACCCTTATACTTGATATTTAAGGACTCTATACTGACAGGGAGTGTTCCACAGGATTGGCGCATAGCAAATGTGGTGCCAATATTCAGAAAGGGTCCAAAAACAGAGCCCGGAAACTATAGGCCGGTAAGTTTAACATCTGTAGTGGGTAAACTGTTTGAAGGTTTTCTAAGAGATGCTATCTTGGAGTACCTCAATGAAAATAAGCAAATAACTCCATATCAGCATGGCTTCATGAGGGATCGGTCATGTCAAACCAATTTAATCAGTTTCTATGAGGAGGTAAGTTCTAGACTTGACCGCGGGGAATCAATGGATATCGTATATCTGGACTTCTCCAAAGCATTTGACATGGTACCACATAAAAGGATAGTATATAAGATGAGAATGCTTGGCCTGGAGAAAATGTCTGTATGTGGTAAAGTAAATGGCTCAGTGATAGAAAACAGAGGGTGGTTATTAATGGTACATACTCAGATTGGGTCACTGTAACTAGTGGGGTACCACAGGGGTCAGTACTTGGCCCTATTCTCTTCAATATATTTATTAATGATCTTGTAGAAGGCTTGCACAGTAAAATATCAATTTTTGCAGATGACACTAAACTGTGTAAAGTAATTAACACAGAAGAGGACAGTACACTGCTACAGATGATCTGGATAGACTGGAGGCTTGGGCAGAGAAGTGGCAGATGAGGTTTAACACTGACAAATGTTAAGGTTATGCATATGGGAAGGAATAATGCAAGTCACCAGTACATACTAAATGGTAAAAACATTGGGTACACTGACATGGAAAAAGGACCTAGGAATTTTAGTGAACAGCAACTAAGCTGCAGAAAACCAGTGTCCGACAGCTGCTGCCAAGGCCAATAAGATAATGGGTTGCATCAAAAGAGGCATAGATGCCCATGATGAGAACATAGTCCTGCCACTTTACACATCACTAGTCAGACCACACATGGAGGACTGTGTACAGTTCTGGGCTCCTGTGAACAAGGCAGACATAGCAGAGCTGGAAGAGGGTTCAGAGGAGGGCAACTAAAGTCATAACTGGAATAGGTGGACTACAGTACCCAGAAAGGTTATCAAAATTAGGGTTATTCACTTTAGAAAAAAGACGACTGAGGGGAGATCTAATAACTATGTATAAATATATCAGGGGTCAGTACAGAGATCTCTCCCATGATCTCTTTATCCCAAGGACAGTAACCATGATGAGGGGACATCCTCTGCGCCTGGAGGAAAGAAGGTTTGTTCACAAAAATAGAAGAGGATTCTTTACGGTAAGAGCAGTGAGACTATGGAACTCTCTGCCTGAGGAGGTGGTGATGGTAAGTTCACTATAAGAGATCAGGAGGGGACTGGATGTATTTCTGGAGGGTAATAATATTACAGGTTATAGTTACTAGATATGGGTTGTTGTTGATCCAGGGAGTTATTCTGATTGCCTGATTGGAGTCGGGAAGGAATTTTTTCCCCTAAAGTGAGGAAAATTGGCTTCTACCTCACAGGGGTTTTTTGCCTTCCTCTGGATCAACTTGTAGGAAAACAGGCCGAACTGGATGGACAGATGTCTTTTTTTCGGCCTTATAAACTATGTTACTATGTTACTATATATACAGTACATACCTCACATATATTACATACACACAGTACATACCTCACACATATTACATATATACAGTACATACCTCACACATATTACATATATACAGTACACACCTCACACATATTACATATATACAGTACATACCTCACACACATTACATATATACAGTACATACCTCACACATATTACATATATACAGTACATACCTCACACACATTACATATATACAGTACATACCTCACACATATTACATATATACAGTACATACCTCACACATTACATTACATATATCAGTACATACCTCACACATATTACATACACACAGTACATACCTCACACATATTACATATATACAGTACATACCTCACACATATTACATATATACAGTACATACCTCACACACATTACATATATACAGTACATACCTCACACATATTACATATATACAGTACATACCTCACACATATTACATATATACAGTACATACCTCACACATATTACATATATACAGTACATACCTCACACATATACATATACATACAGTACATACCTCACACATATTACATATACACAGTACATACCTCACACATATTACATATACACAGTACATACCTCACACATATTACATATACACAGTACATACCTCACATATATTACATACACACAGTACATACCTCACACATATTACATATATACAGTACATACCTCACACATATTACATATATACAGTACATACCTCATATATTACATACACACAGTACATACCTCACACATATTACATATATACAGTACATATCTCACGTTACATACATATGGTATGATAATCACATAAGGAAGGGATGGTGACTGCACCTGTGAAATCCCCAGCAGGGAGCGCTGTGCTGGTCCTGTAAGACCGAGCTATCCCTATGTATAACAGGGTCATTAAAGCTGGCCCTGTAAGACCGAGCTATCCCTATGTATAACAGGGTCATCAAGGCACCTTAGTGCTACCAAACAGTACTAATGACCACATTGTGCCCCCTCACGGTTGTTATGTCTTCCTTCTGGCCCCTTACTATAGTTATGCCCACTTTTGTGCCCCTTCAAAGTAGTTATGTCCTGCTTGTGGCCCCTTACTATAATTATGCCCACCTATGTGCCCCCCTCACACTAGTTTTGCCTAGTTTTCACAGTAGTTATGCCCATCTTTGTGCCCCCCCATAGTAGTTTTACTCACCTTTGTGCCCACCATGGTAGTTATGCCCACCTTTGTGCCCCTTCAGTCATTATACCCACCTTTGTGCCCCCCTCGCAGTAGTTTTGCCTACTTTTGTGCTCCTTCACAGTAGTTTTACCCATCTTTGTGCCCACCATAGTTATGTTCACCTTTGTGCCCCCCTCACAGTCGTTATGCCCATCTTTTTTTGTATATTTTTCTTCCTCTTTTTTTTCTAGGTCTCTTCCTTCCTTGCTTTCCTCTTTCTTCTCTACCCTCTTCCTGTGTCCGTTCCTCAAGATCGCCTCTTTCAACGCGAAGGGTCTGAACATTTCTGGCAAAAGAGCTCAGATCCTTCATCGTCAGAAGGTACATATCATTTGTTTCCAAGTAACTCTTTTTTAAAGATAGTCAGGCCCCCACTATTCTGGATAGACACTATAAAACTTGGCAAACAATCCGGTGAACAAGCCAAAGGGTGTAGCCATAACTATACCCAAGTCTTTGTCCCACCAGTTGTACTAGCGATGCCGAAGTCAGATATCTTACTTAGCGATGTCAGAGAATTCACTTTCCTTAATGTCTATGCCGCCAATCAGAACCATGTCTCCTTCCTGGTAGACTTCATTGATCGGGTTCTTCCCCTAGTACGTGGTACGGTCGTCCTCCTTAATCTCACACTCGACCCTACTTTAGATAACTTGGGTGTTGGCGGGTTATGAATGAGTGGCACGACCAGATGAAAGCACTCTTGCAACTTTGGGTAAGCGACACACAGCGTTTCCAACATCCTGCAGACAGAGACTACAGCTTCTACGCCACCTCTCACTCCTCCTACAGTCGAATAAACTATATTTTGTTGAAACACCATGCTCTTTCTTGGATAGACTCTTCCCATGTTGGCAATATCCTGTGGTCTGATCGTGCCCAAGTATACTGGTTCCTTACATCTTCCATTTCTTCAAGAAGGCGGAGGCCCTCCTTATTGACTCAGTATGTTCCACAGATATTTCCCAATCCATAGATTTTTTTTTCTGATCACAGGGACAGCTTAACACCACTCCTGATTCAGTGGGAAGCACTTGTCATCTATATTGTCCTTATTAAACAAGGAACAAGTCTCAAGAGGGAGAAAGCTCATTCCATACGTCTTGGAGTTCAGATCTTTGCCTCTTTCGAATAGGCCCACAAGAGTGCAATGTCTTTGTCTACTGTACAGAAAGTTCAGAACGCTCGTTTAGAGGCAAGATATTTGTTGGATTCCTTTTACCAACGTATGATCCAAGTTTGTGATATTAAGTTTTATGGAAATAAGGGTGTGCGCTTGTTGGCCAGGGCTCTTAGAGGACAATTAGCCAATTCTTACATTCCAGACATCGCTCGGTTCATACTACCGTGAAAATTGCCTCCTCTTTCCATTCCCTTGATCAATTGGAGCCTTCCATCTCACCCCCCACTGTTTGCCCATCTGTCTGAGGACTCTTCCAGCTTGGAGAGCCCATTCACAGTGAAGTAACTGCAGTTTTTGAAATCTCTCCCGTAGAGTAAGAGCCCAAGTGCAGATGGGTTCACAGCTATAAATTCTATAAAGCATTTTCCTCTTCTCTTTCCCCTTTTCTACTAAAGGTCCTGAATACGGTGTCATCTAAGCCTTCCTTCCCTGTCTAGTCCACAGAAGCGCGTACTGCAGTGATCCTTAAACCTGGCAAGGATCTCCAAGCCTGTGCAAGTTCTCTATTGAAAGTAGAGCTTAATATGTATGCAAAGCTTATGGCGAATCACCTAAATGCCTTTCTACCGGCTCTGATCCATTTGGACCATGTGGGATTTGTGCCCAAGAGGGAATCTCTAACGCTAAAGACTCTTGATATAATTCATTATGGAAAAAAACACAATATTTATTTGATGGTGCTCTCTTTAGATGCGGAAAAGGCCTTAGTTACTTAACACTCTGGCCCAGATTGGATTAGGCCCTGATTTTCATCTAAAAATTGGATTTTTGTACTCACCTTTCTCGTTGGATGCATTGGGGGACACAGCACCATGGGTATATACCCAGGTGGCACTAGAAAGGAAAAGTGTTGGCTCCACACCGATGGGCTATACCCTCTGCACAGACACTGGACTAACCAGTTGGTACTAAAGCAGTAGGAGCAGCACAATCCAAAGAGAAAAATGAAGCCAACATGTCCTAAACCAGGAAGAGGACCAATAAACAAAAGTCCAGGAGAACCCGGTAAACGGAACAGGAAAAACCAAGGTTTTTTTGTGTCCCCCAAGGCATCCAATGAGAAAAGAATTTTACGGTGAGTACAAAAATCAATTTTTCTCATGAATTACATTGGGGACACCGCACCATGGGATGTCCCAAAGAAGTCCCCGAGGATGGGAAGAGACAGCCATGCAAAAAACCTAACACACTGCCACTTGCAAAACCTTGTGATCCAAACTGGCGTCTGCAGAGGCCAAAATATGCGTGTGGAAAACCTGGAAGAGGTGTGAACTGAAGCTCAGCTGGCGGCCTTGCAGACCGGGGAAGCAGAGACCTGATGCCGGATAACCCAGGATGCCCCAACTACCCTAGTAGAGTAAGAGTTAAACCTGAATGGGGGAACATGACCCTTCGCCATGTAGGCTTTCCGAAACACCCGGACTACATCAAGATGGTGGAGAGGGAATGGGACAGAAAGAAAGCAGCACAATCTCCTCATTAATGTGGAAGGAAGAAACCACCTTGGGAAGAAAGGAGGGAACCAGGCACAGGACAACCTTGTCCTGGTGAAAAACCAAGAAGGGAGACTGGCAAGAGAGCGGCGCCAGCTCAGAGACCCTGCGAATGGAGGTAATCGCAACCAGGAAGGCAACCTTAAAAGAAACATAAGAAAGAGAGATGTCCCTCAATGGCTGGAAGGGAGATGACTGTAGGGCATCTAGGACCAGATTCAAATCCCATGGTTCCACTGGAGAAAGAAAGGGAGAAAGGCTTTTACCTGGGAAAAGAAGCCAAAGACCTCTGGAAAAGAACAGACAAGGCCAAGATCTGGCCTTTGAGGGAGGCCAGTCGGAGATCTCAAGGCTGGCCTGAAGAAAGGTAAGAATCCTAGGGACAGAAAAAATGAGAGGGTGAACCCTGCCAGATTCACACCAGGCAAAATAAGCCTTCCAGGTACGATGGTAAATCCTGGCCGACTGGGGTTTACGCGTATGGAGCATAGTTTGAATGATGGACTCGGAGAGGCCGCAGAACCTTAGGACCCCAGCTTCAATAGCCAGGACGTTAAATGAAGCAGAGGTAAATTCGGGTGGGACAGCGGACCTTGGGCAAAAAGGTTTGGAGCGTTGGCAAGCAGGAAGATGAGGTCCGCGCCAGTCTGGAGTCACCAAGATCACCGGGACCCGATCCAGTTTGAGGCGTTTGAGTACTCGAGAAATAAGTGGAGGGGGGGTGGTAAAGATACTGAAGACTGAATTGGGACCATGGGAGTACCAAGAAGTCCACCACAAGAGCCCGAGGGTCCTAAAACCTGACAACTCAAAATGGAGGTTTGTGATTCAGACGGGAGGCAAAAAGATCCACTTCTGGGGTCCCCCAACACTGACAGAGCTGTAGAAATACCTTTGGATGGAGAGACCACTCACCCGGGTCGAGAAGTTGGCTGCCCAATTGTCAACTCCAGGGATAAGTACAGTGGAGAGAGCGGGAATGTGTCTCTCTGCCCACCGCAGAATGCAAGAGGCTTCCTTCAGGACTGTCACGCTCCTGGTGCTCCCCTGATGGTTCAAGTAAGCCACCGCAGTGGAGTTGTCCGTCTGAATCTGGACAGGATGACCGCGGAGGAGGTGAGTCCAAGAGTAGAGAGCCAGGTAAATGGCCCTGAGCTCCAGGACCACAGACCCTGGGCTGCAAGAGACCCGATGACTGCCCCCCAACCTGCTAGGCTAGTATTGGTGGAGATCACCTGCCAGTGGGGGGAAGGAAGGATTTGCGTAGAGAGACGGTTCGGCGGGTTCAGCCACCACAGCAAGTCCCGTCAGACCGGAGGGTAAAGGTGGATCGGGAGATTGAGGCCTGACAGAGACTTGTTCCACCGGGCAAGAATAGAGAGTTGAAAGGACACAGTGTGGAATTGGGCATAAGGAATTGACTCGAAGGCGGCAACCATCCGTCCCAGAACACGCATGCACGTTCGGATGGACAGAGGAGACAGCTCGCGAAGTCGAGCTGCCCCTGACTGGTGAGCCACTGCCTTGTCCGGGGGAATGAACACTCGGCCGAGGACTATACCCAGGCTGGGAACAATGGAAGAATTGGAGCGGTTCACCAACCACCCAAACCGGGATAGGACAGGGCAATGTGAAGACGGGACAGGTTGTCCTCCCGGGACAAAACCTTCACCAGATCATCCAGATCACCACAACCCCTTGGTACGCAGGAGTGCAATGATGGGAGCCATCACCTTCGTAAAGACCCTTGGAGCGGACGCCAGGCTGAAGGACAAAGCCACAAACTGAAAATGAAATGAACCCACCGCGAAGTGAAGGTAACTCTGATGAGACAGCACGATAGGGACGACAACCTCGCCCACCTCTAGGGAAGCAATCACCGACCTGAGGAATTCCATACGAAAGTGACAGACCTGGACGAAAAGATTAAAGAGCCTTCAGATACAAAATGGGGCGAAAAGAACAGTCCTTCTTGGGAACACTGAAGAGGTTTGAATAAAACCCCTGAAAACACTCCAAGGTGGGGGCGGGAACAATCACTCAAAAACCCAAGAACTAAGCCAGACTGTGCGGGGAATGGCCACAGAGTCGGCCGACGCCCTACCAGCACGGCGGGCCGATTCCAGGGAATCATCACAAAGATACAGTGACGCCTGGAGAAGTTGAGAAGCCAGGAGATGGAGCTCTCCCTGATCAGAACCTGGGGGCAAGGACAAAATTAGCCGTTTGGCCCTGACTACACATGCCTTTGCAACCCATGATGCAGAAAAGGCCTGCCGCCACGAAAGCAGATTTGGACAAGGAGTCTATTTTCTTGTCTGACGGATCAGACAAGGTCACCGCGTCGGCCAAGGAAAGAGTGGAGGCCTTAGCAAGATGGGCCACCTGTGGATCCACCTGAGGGGGGACAGACCACATAGTAATGGACTCCTCAGAAAAAGGTAAAAGGGCTTCTGAACCCTTGGCAGGCTGAAGGCACCAATCCGGGTGACGCCACTCCTTAACAAGGAGTGCGTCGAGATCCGCATAGTTGGGGAAAATCAAGGCGATGAACCTAGAATGGCGGAATGATACTGAGTCCTGAGTCGCCGAGGAGGCGTCTTCTTGCACGTGGAGAGTGTCCCTAACAGCCCTTATGAGATCCTGCATGGCTGCAGACAGGGCCGTGCTCTGCTCAGATTCGGAATCTGAGTCGGAGGTGTCCCCCGAGGCGGCGAAAGGAGCGACGGGAGGATTCGTCACCAGCCTGACATGTCCGGGGAGCGACCTGAGGACGCAGAGGAGCGGTACATAGTTGTGACAATCCGAGGTCGCTTGTGGAACCTGGGGGCGAACACGAGCATGCCCCATCCACAGAGGAGTCCCTGGGAGGGGCAGAGGTGGCCACCATTTGGGCAGGCAAGCAGTCCAGCGACTCCGCAGGGGGTGCAACTAAAGTGGGAACCCACAATGAAGCCTGCAAAGAAAAAGAATAAACTAAAAGCTCAAAAAAGCAGCAAGACATGCGAAAAAACAGACTAAAACTGGTTAGTTCAGTGTATGTGCAGAGGGTACAGCCCATCTGGGTGGTGCCAACACTTTTCATTTCTAGTGTCAGCCTGTCATGTACCCATGGTGTTGCATCCCCCAATGCCATTCACAAGAAATTCTCAGTCTATCCTCTCTGCACATATTAAAATCAACGGCGCGCTCTCTTCCTCCTTCCTTATTCACAGTGGCACCCATCAGGGGTGCCCGCTCTCCCCATTGATTCGTTTTGGTCATGGAGCACCTCATGGCCTCCATCCGCCCAAACCAGATATTTCAGGGGTGACTATTTGTGGTCATGAATATAAATGTGTAGTCTTTGCTGATGATCTTTTGGTTTATGTAACTAACCCCCTTATTCCTGCAGGGCGAAATCTCTCGCTTTGGGGTATGGTCCAATTTTAAGATCAACATGACCTAATCTGAATCTGTTTCCTACTCTCAGTCCCCAGTCTCGTCAATCAAGGCTTCCTTTTCCTTTGTATGGCCCACAACAGGCATTATTTAGTCATCAATATCTCCTCTGATTTGTCGCGGCTAGTTAAGGATAATTTCACCTCCTTCCTTCAATGTTTCCATAGGGATTTGGAGTTCTGGCATTGTAGAGAATTCTCCTGGTGCAGTTTAGCTTAATAAAAATGGACCTTCTGCCAAAATTACTTTATCGCCTGGAGACCATTCCCATCAAAATCCCAGCCACCTACTGGACTCAACTTCGCGAATGCTTTATGAAGTTTCTCTGGTCTTCTGGAGGTCCTAGAATTAGATGGGAGATTCTTACTAGCCCTAAAGACGCAGGTGGAGCTGGTCTTCCGGACTGCCCCCTGTATTATCACATGGCATATGCTAGGCTTTTGGACCGGTTCTGTCCTGTTAACCCTTAATCTTGGGTGAATCTTGCCCTGGACTGTTCGGTTTGCTCCACAACAGTTCTCCCCTGGCTGGTGGGGAGTCTAGGTTTTGTCTCCGCTTTGATATTCTTTATTGCTAATGATACGTTTGCAGTTTTGGCTAGCATTAAACCCCAACATTGTCTTAAAGCCCTTGTTTCCGCCGGGGAGTCGTCCTCGACGTTTCTTGCTAGCACAACTACGCGTCTGCTCCGCTTAAGTCATGTCCTTTAGGGACTTCTTTAAAACATCTTCCTTCCTAAATGACATTGTGCTTTTGGCACACCTCTTCTTTGAACATACTCAGCTGCCACATTTTTACTCTTCCCTAGGCTTGACCTTGGCCAAAAGTTTTGAGAATGACACAAATCTTCTATTTTCACATGATCTGCTGCCCTCTGGTTTTTATGTGTGTTTGTCAGATGTTTTTATCACATACAGAAATATAATTGCAATCATATTATGAGTAACAAAAGCTTATATTGACAGTTAGAATGAGTTAATGCAGCAAGTCAATATTTGCAGTGTTGACCCTTCTTCTTCAGGACCTCTGCAATTCTCCCTGGCATGCTCTCAATCAACTTCTGGACCAAATACTGACTGATAGCAGTCCATTCTTGCACAATCAATGCTTGCATTTTGTCAGAATTTGTAGGTTTTTGTTTGTCCACCCAACTCTTGATGATTGACCACAAGTTCTCAATGGGATTAAGATCTGGGGAGTTTCCAGGCCATGGACCCAAAATCTCTGTGTTTTGTTCCCTGAGCCATTTAGTTATCACCTTTGCTTTATGGCAAGGTGCTCCATCATGCTGGAAAAGGCATTGTTGATCGCCAAACTGCTCTTGGACGGTTGGGAGAAGTTGCTCTCGGAGGACATTCTGGTACCATTCTTTATTCATGGCTGTGTTTTTAGGCAAGACTGTGAGAGAGCCGATTCCCTTGGCTGAGAAGCAACCCCACACATGAATGGTTTCAGGATGCTTTACAGTTGGCATGAGACAAGACTGGTGGTAGCGCTCACCTCGTCTTCTCCGAATAAGCTGTTTTCCAGATGTCCCAAACAATCGAAAAGGGGATTCATCAGAGAAAATGACTTTACCCCAGACCTCAGCAGTCCACTCCCTGTACCTTTTGCAGAATATCAGTCTGTCCCTGATGTTTTTTCTGGAGAGAAGTGGCTTCTTTGCTGCCCTCCTTGAGTCCAGGCCTTGCTCCAAGAGTCTCCGCCTCACAGTGCGTGCAGATGCACTCACATCTGCCTGCTGCCATTCCTGAGCAAGCTCTGCACTGTTGGGAGCCCGATCCCGCAGCTGAAACACTTTTAAGAGACGGTCCTGGCGCTTGCTGGTCTTTCTTGGGCTCCCTGGAGCCTTTTTGGCAACAATGAAACCTCTCTCCTTGAAGTTCTTGATGATGCGATAGATTGTTGACTGAGGTGCAATCTTTCTAGCTGCGATACTCTTCCCTGTTAGGCCATTTTTGTGCAGTGCAATGATGACCGCACGTGTTTCTTTAGAGATAACCATGGTTAACAGAAGAGAAACAATGATGCCAAGCACCAGCCTCCTTTTAAAGTGTCCAGTGGTGTCATTCTTACTTAATCATGACAGATTGATCTCCAGCCCTGTCCTCATCAACACCCACACCTGTGTTAATGGAGCAATCACTGAAACGATGTTAGCTGGTCCTTTTAAGGCAGGGCTGCAATGATGTTGAAATGTGTTTTGGGGGATAAAGTTCATTTTCTAGGCAAATATTGACTTTGTAAGTAATTGCTGTTAAGCTGATCACTCTTTATAACATTCTGGAATATATGCAAATTGCCATTATAAAAACTGAAGCAGTAGACTTTGTAAAAATTAATATTTGTATCATTCTCAAAACTTTTGGCCATGACTGTACAATCTTACACAAGCTTTAATCACCTTTGAGCAATTTTCTATAGTTCCTTCTGCAGTGTTTTGTCAAATCTATTAACACAATGCGTCTTGACAACCCTTCCCTTTTGTAGGGCTTGGGAAAGTGACTTACTTACACCCTCACCTCAACTGAAAATCAGGGCTCCTTAGGACACCTTCCACACTTCTAGGACATCTGACCATACAGGTCTAACCTTAACACCCCCACATACCACTCTCTTTTATTTCTCTTCATGGTTTTTCTACTATGCAACATACTGTACTTGAATGCGGTCTCAGTTTATCTCACTGTTTGGCGCAGTGTTTTTGTTTTCTCTTTTTTTGTGTGTCTACATGAATAGTGCGCATTTGGACTATAAGCTTGTCTTACCGTAATACCATTCAAACATTGTTTGCCTGTACTTATTTATTTTACCATAAAATCCAAACTAATTCTTAAATAAGAAAAAATACATTTGGTCTATTGATGTGTTTTATCTATAAAGCAAGGGATTATTCATTCTCCTTAGCCTCTCGCTTCAATTGTGATCACAGAAAGAGGTGTCTACAGTCGCACACTTTCTTAACATTATTAAAGTGCCGTCACAGTAGTGACCCGAGTCTGGGTGTAGTGTTCAACCTCAGGACATCACTGCAGTACCTATACCATAGAAACTTGGTTCAGTCCAACTATAACAGATACTAAAAGATAGGTGTTCACCTTGTGTGGTGGACATTAGCAAATTCTCAGATGGGCTCCAACAATTTTGACCATGAGTCAAAAGTATATATCAACAATACATTTGCTCCTTAACTCCTTTGCTACCAGCGCTATACAGATGTGTAAACATGGCGTGTGCAGCAGGCAACATGGCCAGCAGGCCTCTGCTGTTTCAAACCCGCAGCTAATGACCATGACGGCAATATTATCAATCGCAGTCATTAAAGCCTTTAGATGCCGTGATCAAGTGTGATCACAAAATCTAAATTGTGAAAAACCTATTAGTGCGTTCTTCCGGGTTATTACCGGTATCACCCTGTGGGGAATAGGGATGCCGGCAATTCACTTTAATACGATGGGGACCCAGCATATTAGAGCTGCAGTTCTTATGTTGGCCAAGAGCAATATCATGGGCATCACTACGACCAAAAATATCCGTACTATTAAAACATAAAAATATTTTTCCAATACGGCGAATGGTGTAATGGAAAAAAGTATCAAAACGGCCAATTCGACATTTTTTCATTGCTTCTCTTATCCAAAAAAAATGTAATAAAATGTGATAAAAAAGAAACAAACACTCCAAAATGGCATCAATAAAAACTACAGATCATCCCGCAAGAAATGAGCCGCCACACAGCTCAGTAGACATAACTGCTAAAAAGTTATGGGGGTCGGAATATCGTGATATCAAAAAAGTAAATTAAAACTTTGTGAAATAAAGTTATTTTTACAGTGTTTAGACTTAAAAAAACAACCTATAGATATGTCCTGCAAAAACATGCCCTCATATGGATATGTGAAGTGAAAAATAAAATATTGGAAAGAAAAATACAAAAACCAAAAAAACCTCCGGTATCCTAAGGGCTAATAGCCACAAAATAATAACCATAACAACAGGGCTGCAAGACGTTCTCTGCTCTAGACAACTTATGGACTATTGCTTATTTTCAAAAGTGAGTGCAAAATTGTGCTAAAAACACTTTTTTCTATGCTGTCTGAATTATTCTGATGTTGACCCGAGAATTGGCTAGTCAGTCACTTCCATTGGTGATTACTACTCTCGGGAACCATATGGGAACTGAAAGTGCTAACAGAAAACCCTGGGTAGGTGATGCTCTTGTTTCAGCCCAAGTTGAGTCCCACATCTCTGGCCTCATTTTACTCGATTTCAGCAAGAGATGATGTTCACCAAAGAATTCGTTGGTCATCTCAGGTGGTGATTACTAGCAAACCCTCAAGGAAATCAGCCAAGACTAGTGTGTGCGGATAGTTATAAAGGTGCAACATTTCCAAAAACAGCAGCAACAACCATGTGTTTCTATAAAAGATCAGCAGAATTATACACATGTAACAGTATGGATATTGCACTTTGGGCCAGTCCAGATCACATCCAGATCACCTCCATCTCCTTACGAGTTACTTTCAATTCTGTAATTGAAAAAAAGTTCTGTACCGGGAGTTAAGTCTTTCATAGCCTCGAAAACTATGACTGGCACTTTCCCATCCTGCACAAACCTCAGCACAGCCTTCACATTGTCTTTTTCGCATGAATGGTTCACAAGCCTTCCAAAAGTGGAAGGCATGTGTGGGTGGCAGGCACAAGGAGCCTTTGAGGCATTTAGGCACATTTGTTCCCCTTTAACGCTAAAGAAGAGACAGCCCTCGTCATCCTCTGGTGTTTTTTCTACGTCCATTAAGACTCCGTGATAATCGCATACAACATCTCCTTCTTTGAAGGCTTGAGTTGTCTTTACCGAATAGCCGCCTTTAGTTTCATCTTCAACCATGACAAGCCCTGTCCATTCTTGAGACTCCACCTTGCTTTCAAAGTTTTGCAAGTTTTCTTCCTTCTGTTGGGTTTGTTGAGGTCTCCAAGCCTCCAGAACATCACTGGTTCTTGGAATATTGGTGGTCCAACCCTTCTGCTTCACATAGGCCGAAACCTGTTTCTTATCTGGAAACTTCCTGAAGTGTTCTACAAGAAATTATTTAAAAAAAAAAATTCAAATAACGAATAGAAAATACTTTCCCCAAAAAAGCAGAAATCCAGAAACTTACTGATGACATCCTCTATACGAATCCTGTACTGCACGTGCCTCCATTTATCTTGGCAGAACTGAGCATAGCGCTCACTGAACTGTTTACAGGTGTCTAGAGACGGAACGTGCTGTTCAGGGTTAACGGGGTGCATCTTAAGCAGCCTCTTAAAGCATTTCTTCTTCTTCATGTCAACAAGATCTTCAGCATCACTACCTTCCTCCGATTCCTCTTCTGTCCTCTTCCTCTTTCTGTGAAAATAAAGTGAGTAAGATGAGTCGTTTTCCGGAGAATTGAACGAGCAACTAGATATAAAGAACGTAATTGGCGATGTGGCTGAATGTGGACAAAAACATCTCCCACCTCGAGGTCTTGCTTTGATCATCCACGCGGTGTAAAATGAACATGGCCTCGATTAACTCCGTTTTCTTGACCTCCTCTTCCTGTTTTCCAAAGTGTATGTAGGAATTGAGGATATCTCTACGTTCCTGGGGGAGATTCAAACGTGCCCACCTCTTGATAGCGTCTGCAGCCTGTTTCACTGAGACTAAAGGCAGCTTTAACCTAAGAATATGCAGTTGATTGCATAAGAAGAAAACTATAAAAAACATGTTACTGTTATTCCTACTGGTCACTTACTTGTCGTGAAACCTATGAAGGTCATTGCAGGAATTCTTTATAGGTTTTCCTTTGGTTGATACAAAAAACTGGAGAACTTCTTTGGAAGTCTTATCCAGCATTGTGTGCCTGATGCATCTGAAGTAAATGCTGAAAAGCTGTAAGAAAAGAACAAAGGGTTAAGGATTTGCTTCTCAATGAAGACCATACGGTGCAATGACTCTATGGTGTTTTGGGTTTAACACTTACTCGCTCTTCTTCTTGTGGTAGCACAATGATGGATTTTGGCATTGTTATAATTGTCACCGTTGTGTCTTCAAACTGGTTGCAGTTCTTTCTCTGAAGCCATGCTTTCACCTGTAAGAGAAGGAACAGAGAAAGAACCTTAGATAAAGCACAACAGGATGCCAGCAGTGAGGTGGAATAGTAAGAAGAACCTTACCGTCAGGTTGTGGACCACAGATGGCTTACGGAGGTGCTTTAACATGAGCAAGGCCACAAGGTAATGAACTGCCAGTATTTTTTCCCCGTCATCCAGTTGTACACCTGAATCAGCCTGTTTGAAGATTTTTAGCACGTGGGGTTTTGCCACTGTTAGCACCTTACGACAATCCTCGGGGGAAAGCAAAAGCCTGTACAGGAGAGAAAAAACAATGCATTCTATGACTGTGTAGTGACCCGCTGGAACACTGCTAAAAGGGTTAATGCTGTGGTTCATATAGGAGTAGGAAATTAGTGGAGCTGCTGGGAGACAGGCTGCCCCCTTCCTGTATTAGACAGCCAGATTGTGACAGCAATTGTCAGGAAATAAATGTTTCTTACCGGCAATCGTCTGCTCGATACTGGAGGAGACCGCTAATATTACACACAGCGATCTCCTCCTCAGAATAGGTTAAAGTGATGGTAAAGCATTGTTTGCCGGTAGCAGATGGCGATTAGACACCATAATCTGCCGTCTGCAAACTATTTTTTAAACCTGTCAAAAGATGAACAAGAGTTTGCTCGTACAACAGGTAATCGGCGGCAGTATTACACTGCCAGAAGATCGCTAACGAGCGTTACTACAAACATACTGGAAAATAAGAGTGGAAAACAGTCAGAAAGCGACTTTGCTAAGGATTATTCCCTGAGCGAAGAAAGCACTGAATATTTGCAGATAGTTGAGGACCAAAAAGGTCAGGGTGGACTGAGACACGTTTATGGCAATAGACTTTACTGCATATGTGATGGACCATGGGCTTCTGAGATGGACTGGCCATCAGATCTAGTAGTGAAACTCCCAGGCTGGCCACTGCAGAAACTATACTGACAGTGACTGTGTGCCTACAGACAATTTTGGAAGATTGCTAGTACCTGTAAAAAGAGAGGGAGGAGCATCATTACAGCCACCTCCTACTCACCTAAGTCTACTCTGAACTACCCGAGAACTGTGTCTATTGCTGGTATTTGTACTACAACCCCCATCATCATTTATCCAGTAAAGAGAAACTGCCACTATTGCCTCGACCATCCCTTGAACTCCCTTACTCCACTCCCGAGTAGCACTTACCTCCTCTTTTTCTTTTTCTTTCTTTTCGGGTTAGTCTCCTCGGTCATTTTTTTAATCCTAGCCAGAAAGATCTTGGCGTCCTGCCTTGTCGTCTCCTCTATGGGATCGGGGAATTGTTCTGAGAGGACAAACTTCACAAAACGGCCAATGTGAATAACATAGTTTTTCACCGTTTGCTCCGATGTTTTTGAATCAAAGAAGGTTTGGATGAAGGCTTTTGTTTTCTCCGGGTGGTTAATAAATTCCAAAGTGATCTCATGAGGGTTAACGAAGGAGAGATATCTGGCCACGTTGTTCATCTAAAAGTAAAGACTCTAATGTCAATGGAGGGACTGAACGTGTAAGGAAGATTGAGAATGAAAATCCTACTTACCACCTGTTTGACGGTAGGATGGGTGTAGTGAAGCTTCAGGTACTGCTTAAAGCTTTTCAGCAATGGACATTCCAGGTCATGTTTTCTGTAGACGCCAGCCTCAGCCAGCGTCTTCCGCAGAGATACAGGAGAGCCGGACCTAAAAGAAAGAGAATGTGCACGGTCACAAGGTCCTGTAGTCAGGCCCCTATTACTGCAATCATTACGAGTAATCGGAAATTACCGAGCGGCTTCGCTGTCTTCACTTTCTGATCCATCCTCTTCATCAGATCCCCTAAAGAGAGACGTAAAATAATATAAAGTAATAGATTTATACTCTATAATACAGATATCTGTACAAAACACACACTGTCCACTCAACTGTTTCAGTAGATTTATTAACCGTAATTTTTAAATTTTTTAAGTGTTTTTTGCCCAGTATGTATTTTGTTTCTAGACCTAAAGGGAAGGTGTCATCAGAAGATTACCTGCCGTTTAAATCACTTTTTATGTTTAATAGCCAAAAATCAAGCCAAAAATCCTGCAGTTTTCACACTGGCCACTATGTCTAATAATTGGCACCACTTTACTACAGTTATCTGCTTATCCACCATTCTAATCCTGCCTGTGCTGATATCACCTCTCTGCACAGATAAGAAGGATGCACCATTGTCAAAGCTTATCTATTCCCTCCCTGTACAATGACCTCTGCGCAGGGCACAGAGCATGCCTAGAAGACACTGCATAGAAGTCAATTAGGTCCGCTCCCAATCAGGTCCGCTCCTGACCATTGTGTCTATGGACCGTGGGGCTGCCATAAAGCAAATTGGGTATTCCCATCTTAGACAATGGGGGCATATCGCTAGGATATGCCCCCATTGTCTTATAGGTGCGGGTCCCACTGCTGGGACCCGCATCTATATTGAGAACGAAGCGGGGGAGTTCCCCGGGGTCCGACCACCGCCAGGCGCTGTCCGACCATTCGTTTCTATTAGCGCAAGGCTCAGAGCTCCCCGCTTCGTTCTCAATATAGGTGCGGGTCCCGCACCTATAAGACAATGGGGGCATATCCTAGCGATATGCCCCCATTGTCTAAGATGGGAATACCCCTTTAATGCTTTGTAAATGCTGTTAAGAACAGTCCCCATAATGAGGTTCAGGAAATAATATTAAAAAAAAAATAATTTCAATCAGAAAATAAAAACATAAAAAAGGAGATATTTCACTATCTGGTTTTAACTGGCAGAAAAAAATGTTGGTGAGACATTTCCTTTAAGTCTGTATTACACATTATTGGAAGGGAAGCGTTCCTTCCTGTCAACCAGGGCTGTGGAGTCGGTGTTCATTTTGGTGGAGTCGGAGTTGCAGTCGTTATAAAATGGAACTGGATGATGGGACTGAGCTTGGAGTGATTACTTGCAGTAAGCAAAAGGTCCAGGTGTTGTGAGGACTGAGAAGCTTTACCTGTAATTGTGTTAGAGATCACAATCTCCTGCTCTGTCAGAGTGAGTTAATATATGCTAATAACTGCTGAAGACCCGGCCACAGCCTGAGGAGACAGGGTTAGTGCAAACTGCCTGTCAGCCAGTGAATCAACCTGCTGAGAAAGCAGGAATTAGACCTACCGGTAATTGTATTTCCAGATCATCGACATGACAGCACCACATGGAGGACGTCTCCCCGCCCACTATTGCGACAATAACAGAGAGAGTAGTTAAAAGCTCCCCCCACCAGTGTTTGCCAATTATCACACAATGATGGATGTTGAACTAATATATACACATTTTTTTTTTTACCATAAAGCACAATAAGGGAGGGAAATCCAGGTGCTGTCATGTCGGACTCCTGGAAATACAATTACCGGTAGGTCTAATTCCTACTTTCCAGGACATCCCTCCATGACAGCACCACATGGAGCAATACCAGATTAGCAAATTTCATTAGGGAGGGACCACGGCCTGGAGGACCTTTACGTCAGAACCTTTGGTCGAGGTTTCCTGCAATATCCAATCTATAATGCTTGCAAAAGGTATGTGACTTTGACAAAGTTGCAGCCTTGCATATCTGTTCAATTGAAGCTTCAGCATGTTCTGCCCACGATGTTGCCACCGCTCTGGTAGAATGGGCTCTAATGTTTTGCGGACGAGAAAGACCCTGGAGGTCATAGGATTCCAGGATTGCACTCTTTACCCATCTGGCCAAAGTTGATTTGGAAGCTTTCTTCCCTTTATTTGGGCCCGCAGATTTGCATCTTTCCTAAAACTGCTAGTAATATTCAAATATTGCAGAAGAGTACGCCTGACATCCAGCATATCAAAGTTTTCTTCCGTACTATTTTTCGGATCCGTACAGAAGGAAGGTAATACTATCTCTTGGTTTAAATGAAACGATGAGACTACTTTGAGTAGAAAGGAAGGATCTGGTTTAAGAATGACCCCATCATCTTGGATTTGAAGATAGGGTTCCAGAGTGTTTAAGTCTTCAAAGAAAGAGGTCTTAAAGAGCATTCCTGTAATGGCTCAAAGGGTTTTTTAATCAAGCTTTTAAGAACTTCGATAAATCCCAAGGTGGAACTGATGATTTTAGAGTTGGTCTAATTCTTGTAGTAGCTTTTATAAATCTGTTCACCCATCTATTCTCAAGGAACCAGCTTAAAGCTGCTACTTAAACTTTTAGGGTGCTGGGTTTAAGTCCCGTATCAAATCCATCCTGTAAAAAAATCCAATATTTCCGCCAACTTTGGAAGAAACTCATCTGCATTCTTTGACGCCATCCAGGAACAGGATTTTTTCCAAACTTTCTTGTAGATAGCTGAAGTTATGGCTTTTTTGTAGCGTTGACATAACTCTGATAGACCTTGTAATGTTAACAAGTCCCTTTCAGGATCCATGCTATTAATTTTAATTTATTTCTGGATTTCAGATCGGGCCTTGAGAGAGAGAGAAGGTCTGGTCTTAGAGAGAGAGTTATTGGATGACCATGCTTGTTTTGGCCAGAATGGGGCCACCAGAATTACTTTTGTAGGTTCCGTCCTTATCTTTCCAAGAACCGCTGATATTCGAGGAAATGGAGGAAACGTGTATGCCAGCTTCATGTTCCATGTTTGCGATAAGGCATCCACCCCAACTGGCTGATCTTCCGGATCTAGGGAAAAGATCTATTTCTTGGATATCCCCATATTCTTGTTAAGTCCTTGAACATATCTTTGTTCAGAGACCATTCGCTCGGGTCCAGGTAGTGTCTGCTTAGAAAATCCGCTGACTGATTTTGAGATCCCTTGAGATAGACTGCCAAGATTGAAAGGACATTCTGCTCTGCCCAGGAAAAGATCTGATGAGCAAGAGATTGAAGAAGAGGGAACCGCGTTCCCCCTTGATGTTTGAGGAAAGCTACCGTTGTCATATTGTCTGATAGAATCATTATGTGTTGACCACACAAAAGATACTGACTGTGTCAACGTTTCCCAAACCGCTTGGAGTTCTCAATAATTCCAGGATTTTTCCTTTGTCTCTTGCTTCCAAGTCCCTTGGAAGTAGTGTAGACCTATTTTGACCCACCATCCTTGTTGACTGGCATCTGTTGTTACCACAATGTAAGGACTCAGGTTCCAGGGACCCCTTTGGAGAGATTCTGCACATTCTTCCACCAGTTCAGAGATTCTCAGACTTCTTCCTTTATATATATTTTTTGATCTAGAGAAAGATTGCTTCCATCCCAGACTGAAAGAATTATCTTTTGTAATGTTCTTGAATGGAACTGACTCCAAGGGACAGTCATGATACAGGCCATCACTAGACCTAGGACGCTCATTGCTTCCCTGATTGTGCACACAGATTTCTTTTGAAAGGACATTACTCTTTTCAACAGGTTTTCCAGTCTGACATCTGGGATGAAGAAATTTCGCAATTCTGAGTCTAGAATGGTTCCCAAAAACACTTTCTTGGTATCTGGAACCAGATCTGATTTTTCTGGATTTAGGATCCAACCTAAACTCTGCAGAAGAGAAATAGCCAACTGAGTTTGGTCGTTCAGAGTCTGAACTGAATCTGCAATCAGCAGAAAGTTATCTCCTTCTTCCTTAAGAAAGCAACAATTTCGATTATCAGTTTGGTGAATACCCGTGGAGCTGAGACTAGCCCAAATGGAAGGCATTGGAATTGATAATGACATACTTTCCCATTTTCTACTACAGCAAATCTTAAATATTTTTGGTAGACTGGATGAATCGGCACATGGTAATATGCGTCCTTCAGGTCCAGTGTGCACATCACTGCACCTGGAGGTATTAGCGGAATAGTAGATCTGATCGATTCCATCTTGAAGCGTCTGTATTTTATTGACTTGTTCAGGAACTTTAGGTTTATATGGTCCTGAAGGAACCGTCCGTTTTTTTTTTAAAATAACAAATAGCCTTTTAAAAAATCCAAACGCACCTATTTTTTAAAAATTTTGCTAGATCTTTTTCCAGATTTTGTTGGAGAGCATTCTGACGGAAGCTCGTTATCACAAATTTTTATCTCGGGAATTTCCAGAAATTTTATTTTGTAGTCTTCCTGGATTATCTGTAGCACCCACGGGTTTTGAGTTATTTGACACCATTCCGGAAGAAAGAATTTTAAACCCCCCCCCACCTGCCTGGCGTCATTGTTTATTCTGGGAGTTTGGGTTAAGCAAAAACCCTCTTCCTTTTCCTCCCGATTTTCCTTTATCCTTAGCCATTTGTTTTTTGGTAAGAATCTTTTACAAAAAAACTGCTGCTTTTTCCTCTGGAAAGCCTCTCTTTTTGTCAGAGGTTTTTTCAAGAATCTCGTCTAAAACTGGACAAAACACACAGGTCCCTGAAAACGGAATGGCACACAGTCTATTTTTGGATGCAAGGTCGCCTGGCCAACTTTTCAGCCCTAAGGCCCTCCTTGCTGTATTTGAAAGAGACCCATTTTGTACAGCAAACCTTACAGATTCCGCAGACGAGTCAGCTAAGAAGGCAGTGGCCATTTTTAGCAGAGGAACAGACTCTAGAATATTATCCCTCGGAGTCACTATTTTAAGATGGTTTGCAAGCTCAGACAACCATAAGAGCATGGATCTCGCGACCGAAGTTGCAGCTACATTTGTGCTGATTAGGGCCGCCGCCGTTTCCCAAGTTTTCCTAAGAAGACAGTCAGCTTTACGGTCCATCAGTTCTTTAAGGTGGGAAGAATCCTCAAAGGGGATTGCTGTCTTTTTTGCGACTCTACCTACCGGCATGTCAATTTTAGGAATATCTTTCCACAATTTAGTGTCTTCCTTATTAAATGCTAGTCGATTTTTAAATTCCCTGGGAATGAATAGTCTTTTTCCCCCCTCTTCCCATTCTTCAGAATCATATCTTTCGAATTGGTATTGACAGGGAAAATGTTAATCTTTTTTGCTCTTAATCCTGCAAACATCTCGTCTTGCACAGATCTTTTTTGTTGTCCCTCTTCTATGTCCATGGTTTCTCTTATGGCTGAAGAAGAAGCAATATTTTCGCTGTTCATCATAGGATGTGGAGGGAACATATTCGTCTTCTTCCTCTTCTCCTTCATCTGACTGAGAATATCGATATTCTATATCCTGAGTCGGATTGTAAGTCTCCTCTTGGTCTTTTTGCTCTAGGGGCACAAGTAACCGCTGGAGAGGGCATTAAAGAGGAAACAGATGCCTTCACATCTTCTCTTACAATTGATCTGAGGTCCGTCAATAGTGACGGCTGCTCCTCCCTTACAATTTTGCTGATCAATCACTACATAGTTGCTTAGTGTAGGTATCTTGAAGCCTTTTGTTGCAGGTAGCACACCTCCTAGGCTTCTTTTTAGGCTCTGCCTTATGGGTGGTGTCTTTTTCCCCCCAGGAAATATGACGGACAGCCTTTTAGAATAGCTCCGTAAGGGAGATAATATCAGGGATCTGGATAAGTATTTACTTACATGTCCCTGAACAGAAGGCTCTGGGGATTGATCTGTACGGACAGCTGAGGAATCCATCATATGAGGACCCTGTTCTGTTAACGTCTCCCACGTTTAAATACCCCAGGCACTTACCGCTCCTGTTGACGAAAAGCTCCTCCTCTTCCTTCCGGGACTCATCCTAGGAGAGTCAACCGGATGGGACGCGAGGCTGGAAAACCAGGCCTCAAGCGCCCCCCTGCCACGCTGGATACAAAAACTGTGCTCCGGTAGTATGATGTAAAGGGCGCCGCCATCTTGCTTCCGGCTGCCCTCTCCTAAACCCTGGAAGTGACAAAAGACGCTCTGCGCACGTGCGCTCGTCTATCACGTGATCGGCGTTCTGGGATGGAGGAGGAGGAGACCTGGCGCCCAGAGCCCCCTTGGGGTTTTGTCAGCCAAGTCCCCAGCCCACGGCCTACACGGAGGACTCCGACCTTCTACAGCCACCTGGGCCATCAGGTAACGGAGGAGCCGGGGAGGACAATGGCTAAGGGACCCCTGGTTTAGTGGGTTTTAACCCAGCAATCCTGGGAGGGAAGGAGAGGAACATGCCCCCCGATCACCCCACTTGCTATCTTTGGGTCAGGGACCTTTCTCTGTCCCCATCCATTATTAGGACAGGAAAAAACAATGAGGTGGAGATATAAAGGAGGATACAGAGCCTAACTGGAAAAATACCCTGAGGAAGAACACCGTGTTGTTTGAAACGCGTAGGTTAGTAAGTTTGGCTCAATTACCTATCCGTAGCACAGGTGACGTCACCGCACGCTCTGAGTGAGCGTGAGCTACAGATAAGCAAGCGGAGCTGAGCCACCGGCCGGGGCTCGCTCCAGAAATTGAGAAAGTCCCTAGGAAGAACCGGGAGCGTATCCTGAACCACCGAACACCCTGAAGATCTTGTGCATGCCACTAGAAAGGTAGGAACACATGTGTAACTAATCCAGTACGCTATGAATACAGCGTTTTGAGTGTACGGAACATTGAGACATATGTGCTAACTACCGCTCCAGAGGTGAACTGAGTGGTATACTAAATCTTACAGAGGAAAGTTATTGAATTAAAAGTACCATCTAGGTGAATAAGGGATATCAATATACCAGTTGCGCGGTGCCATTATATAGATATACAGGAAAAAACACTGGTGGGTGAGCTTTTAACTACTCTCTCTGTTCCTGTCCCAATAGTGGGTGGGAAGACATCCTCCATGTGGTGCTGTCATGGAGGACGTCCTGGAAAACCCCTTTAAGGCAAGTACTCCTTAGTATATCTAAACTTTCAATAAACTGTGCATAAATCACTTGTCCAGTGCATGTCCTCTCTGTATGCTTTATGTTTCCTCTGAGCTCATGTTTGGAGAGGTTAGCTGCTCTCATGGTTTCTATCTGCTGCTGATGCAAAATACCTCGGGCCTTATGTATGAGAACTGCCCCACAGAAACCAATCAGAGCTCCCCTTTCATTTCATATGGTGCTCTGGAGAAATGAAAGGGGAGCTCTGATTGGTTGCTATGGGCAACAAAGAAAGTCTTAGACCTAGACAGTTCTCATCCATCAGGCCCTTGATCTGTACCCAGAGAAAAGCCTGATACTGAACGTTCAGAGTAAAGATATCAGTAAAACATAGATTACAAACTTTGTCATGACATATCTGTACTATTGAATTATGCAAAGTTTGTTTAAAGTTATCGCTTAAACCTGCGCCGTGTATGAGGGAGTCGGAGTGGGAGTTAGGGGAAATTGAGGAGTCAGGGTTTTGGTTTACCGACTCCACAGCCCTGCCGGCAACTGCATGCTCGCTAGCGGAGGAGATCGCTGCTTTAGATGCAGTGATTTCCTCCAGAGCATGGGGAGGAGGGATGGTTATGTTTTCGCTCCCCATGCTGTACAGCGGTTTGTCGGTGGTCGTGATTAGACACCATCATCTGCCGCCGGCAAACGATAATTTTTGAACATGACAAAAGATATGGATTGCCCGATTTGGTTTGTAGATCTTCCCTATGAGTGGGTGAGGGGTAAGGATTAGCGATAGTGGGGCTGGACCAATGTCTATTCACACACATAGGGGCCCCTTCCCCAGAACTGGACAGTAGTCACCTATCGGCACACACAATAAAGGCGTTACACTGTGCCAGTGAGCAGATGACTGTCGGGAAGGAAGCCGTTATTCCTGACAATTGCCTGTGCGTTAGTTGATCGCCTCCACAGTGATCCGATTGCTGCTGCTATCCCATTGCTATGATTGTTTCTGGGCGTTGGTGTCGGCATGAACAAGAGTTTCATCAGGTGAAACAACTGACCTGCGGCACCTCAAAACGGGCCAATTGTCCGGACCGGACGTTCATAGGGAGTTTTGTTCCTGATAATCAGCCCCAAACATCATGAAATTCAAAAAATATTCAACATACACTGAACAAAAAAGCAGACATGAGAAGAGGACGGCGTACCTTTCCGCTGGTCTATCTACAATAAAGCAGCCACGTCTACGCAAGAAATCTGTAAAGAACATCTGCGGATCCGAAAAGCCGCTTTTCTGAAAATCCAGCTCTTCATATGACACAATGCTGAAAGAAGCATTGATTCTCCGCAGGTTTTTCTTCGCTTCAATAGAAAATTGTCGGATCTCGGCTTCACTTGCTGTTTTTAGGCAAACCCTGCGGAGGTGCACCGATAGTTTGTCCTGCAGTTTCACGCAGAACTTGCAGACGAGGCGGGTGTGGTTTCCTTTCGGGGCCGATTTTTTCTGCAAAATAAAGTCAAATGTACTTTAACCCTTAGGATACCGGAGGTTTTCTTCATTTTCATTTTTCTCCTTGAGCCGTAACATTTTTATTTTTCCGTTCACAAAGGCTTACTTTTTGTGAGACAAGTTGTACTTTTAATATGGCATACAATATAGAGGGAAGCGGGGAAAAAAAACGCAATTCCTCCACCGATTTACGGGTTTTGTTACCACGGAGTGACCCATGCCCTTCATTCTCTGGGTCAGTACTATTACAGTGATAACACATATGTATAAGGATTTTCTCTAAATAGTGTAAGAATAAATTTAAACTTTGAGAACAAAATTTATTTTTTTACATTACCATATTCTGACCCCCATAACTTTTTATTATTATATCTACGGAGCTGTTTTTGCTGGAAAATCTGTAGTTTTTATTGATACTATTTCGGAGTGAGCAAGACTTTTTCATCACATTTTATTACTTTACTTTTTGTTGGGTAAGACAAGTAATGAAAATGGCAAACTATCCATTATTGACCCTTTTTTTTCCGTTATGCCATTCACCGTATTGTAAAACTATTTTCATATTTTAATAGTCCGTAGTTTTTTGGTCGCGGTGATAACAAAAATATAAACATCATGGGTATTTATGTATTTATTTTTTCGTCCTACGGAATTTTTTTTTTTTTTACTTTTTTGTTATGATTTTGAAGCTCGTATTTGAGCCTACAAAATCCAATTTAATTTTTTTTTAATTCAGAACAATCATGGAATTTTTTTTACATCCATTTATTGCTCAGAATTGTTCTTTGTCAAAACAAGAAGTCTTTCATAACCTCGAAAACTATGACTGGCACTTTCTCATCCTGCACAAACCTCAGCACAGCCTTCACATTGTCTTTTTTGCACGAATGGTTCACAAGCCTTCCAAAAGTGGAAGGCATGTGTGGGTGGCAGGCACAAGGATCTTTTGAGGCATTTAGGCACATTTTTTTCCCTTTAACGCTAAAGAAGAGACAGCCCTCGTCATCCTCTGGTGTTTTTTGTACGCCCATTAAAGAGGACATTTCACCACTCCTGACCTGCCTGTTTTAATAGCTTCATGTATTCCCCATGTAATAACAAGTCTGGAACATCTATTCTTATGTCTGTATGTTGTGCCATTCCTTTATTATTTGCACTAGAAGTTATGAATGAATTGCTATTTGCCTTCAGTAAAGGAACAGAGGGGAGGTGACCAGTTGGGGGTGTGTACCTGCACAGTCTGAATATGGCAGCACTGATTGGCTAGAGTCTGTCTGTGTAGGGACACACCCCCAACTGGTCACCTCCCCTATGTTCCTTTACTGAAGGCAAATAGCAATTCATTCATAACTTCTAGTGCAAATAATAAAGGAATGGCACAACATAGAGACATAAGAATAGATGTTCCAGAATTGTTAGTATGTGGGGAATGCATGAAGATATTAAAACAGGCTTTTCAGGAGCGGGGAGAGGTCCTCTTTAAGACTCCGTGATAATCGCATACAACATCTCCCTTTTTGAATTCTTGAGTTGTCTTTACCGAAGAGCCACCTTTAGTTTCGTCCTCAACCATGGCAAGCCCTGTCCATTCTTGAAACTCCACCTCAAAGTTTTGCAAGTTTTCTTCATTCCGTTGTGTTTGGTGGAGTCTCCAAGCCTCCAGAACATCACTGGTTTTTGGAATATTGGTGGTCCAACCCTTCTGCTTCACATAGGCCAAAACCTGATTCTTATTTGGAAACTTCCTGAAGTGTTCTACAAGAAATTATTTTTAAAAAAAAAAAAAATTCAAATAACGAATATAAAATACCTGCCCAAAAATGCAGAAATCCAGAAACTTACTGATGACATCCTCTATACGAATCCTGTACTGCTTGCGCCTCCATTTATCTTGGCAGAACTGAGCATAGCGCTCGCTGAACTGTTTACAGGTGTCTAGAGACGGAAGGTGCTGTTCAGGGTTAACGGGGTGCATCTTAAGCAGCCTCTTAAAGCATTTCTTCTTCTTCATGTCAACAAGATCTTCAGCATCATTACCTTCCTCTGATTCCTCTTCTGTCCTCTTCCTCTTTCTGTGAAAATAAAGTGAGTAAGATGATTTGTTTTCCTGAGAGTTGAACGAGCAACTAGATATAAAGAACGTAATTGGCGATGTGGCTGAATGTGGACAAAAACATCTCCCACCTCGAGGTCTCGCTTTGATCATCCAAGCGGTGTAAAATGAACATGCCCTCGATTAACTCAGTTTTCTTGACCTCCTCTTCCTGTTCTCCAAAGTGTATGTAGGAATTGAGGACATCTCTACGTTCCTGGGGGAGATTCAAAGTTGCCCACCTCTTGATAGCGTCTGCAGCCTGTTTCACTGAGACTGAAGGCATCTTAAACCTAAGAATATGCAGTTGATAGCACTGGTACATAAGAAGCAAACTAGATGAGTATTACACTTACCGGTAATCCGGTTTCCCGGAAGTCTCCATGACACCACATCGTGAGACTGACTCCCTTCTGATAGGACAGAGAGGTTTAAATCCCACCCCTTCCCTCCATCACCAGTGTATTTAGAACGAACCAGGATGAAGAAAAAAATCTCATACACACACACATATATATATATATATATATATATTGGACAAAAATAAAAAAAAGTTTGTACCACATAACTGGGTGGGAAATATGTGCTGTCATGGAGACTTCCAGGAAACCGAATTACCGGTGAGTGTAATACTCATTTCCCCAGTCGTCTCCATGACACCACATCTTGAGAAATAACAAAGAAACTATTGGGGGGGGGGGGACAACAGCACAGAGGACTTTACGTCCAAATGCCATGTCATCATTTGAAAAAATATCCAATTGGTAATGCTTGGTAAAGGTGTGTATCCTTTTCCATGTTGCTGCCTTACATATTTGTTGTAAAGAGGCAGAAGATCTTTGTGCCCAAGAGGCGGCGATACCTCTAGTGGAATGAGCTCTGAGAGAGGAAGGAGCTGCTTTACCTTCTATCTCATAGGCTTCTCTAATGGCCGTTCTTATCCATCGGGAATTAGAGCTCTTTGCAGCCCTTTTCCCTTTATTTGGACCACAAAACTGGATGAACAGATTTTTATCAATTCTCAAATCTTTAGTAGCTTCCAGATATTTAAAGGGTTTCTGTCACCAGATTTGGGCATACTAAACAGGATGGCATTTGCAATGTGCCACCTGATGCCCAATCTGGTTTTCTTACTGTAATCAGATCAGCCGTTTTGTTAAAAAAAAGCACTTTTATAATATGTAAATTAGGCGTACTAGGTGCAAGAGGCGTTTACCTTGCACCTAGTAATCGCCGTGTTCCAACCTCTAGTGCCGCCTCCTGCTTCCTGATTGACAGGGCCAGGCAGCTTGCTCGATGAGCTGCCGGCCCTGTCCTCGCTCGAAATCCCGCGCCTGCGCCGTGTAGGCTAAATTCGGCGCAGATAGTTCACCCGGGCCGCCCGGCTCCTGCCTCTCTCACTGCGCCTGCGCCGTGCGGAGTAAAAGCGGGCGCAGGCGCAGTGAGTTCCGCCGGCCGCCCGGCTCCCTCTGTGCGCCTGCGCAGGCGCAGTGAGAGAGCCGGGAGCCGGCGGAACTCACTGCGCCTGCGCCGCTTTTACTCCGCACGGCGCAGGCGCAGTGAGAGAGGCAGGAGCCGGGCGGCCGGGTGAACTATCTGCGCCTGCGCCGAATTTAGCCTACACGGCGCAGGCGCGGGATTTCGAGCGAGGACAGGGCCGGCAGCTCATCGAGCAAGCTGCCTGGCCCTGTCAATCAGGAAGCAGGAGGCGGCACTAGAGGTTGGAACACGGCGATTACTAGGTGCAAGGTAAACGTCTCTTGCACCTAGTACGCCTAATTTACATATTATAAAAGTGCTTTTTTTAACAAAACGGCTGATCTGATTACAGTAAGAAAACCAGATTGGGCATCAGGTGGCATTTGCACATTGCAAATGCCATCCTGTTTAGTATGCCCAAATCTGGTGACAGAAACCCTTTAAGAACTGCCCTTCTAACATCTAGTGTATGATATGTAGCTTCCTGACTATTTTTGGGGTTCGCACAAAAGGAAGGCACTATAATATCTTGGGATCTATGAAAAGTACTGACAACCTTGGGTAAAAAGGATGGATCTAACTTGAACACTAGTTTGTCTTGAAATATATTAAGGAACGGCTCCTGAATAGAAAGGGCCTGTAATTCAAACTCGTCTTGCTGACGTAATGGCGACTAAGAAAACTGTCTTAATGGTGAGCCATTTTAAGGAAGCGGATTCCAGAGGCTCGAAAACACCAGAAGTTAACCCTGGAAAAACTATGTTGAGATTCCAGGGGGCTACCATATTCTTTACTGTAGGCCTAACTCTATCCGCTGCCTTAAACCTGAAACCTGGCTATCCAGGGTACCGGAGCCAAACTGGTGTTATATAGGGCCCCTAAAGCTGATACCTGGACTCTGAGAGTGTTAGGGGAGAGACCCAGGTCTAGACCATCCTGGAGAAAATCCAGGATCTTAGATATATTAGGTTTAAATTGGTCAAAGGACTCGCCGGCCCAAGAGGCAAATTTTTTCCATCCTTATTAGTGTTATCCTTCCTACTAAGAAGTAAAGTAGAGACTACTTTTTTAGATAACCCTAATCTTAGGAGTATGGATTCTTCAGAATCCAAGCCGACATTCTCAAGACTTCCAGATTTGGGTGTAGAATGGGACCCTGGTGTAATAGATCCGGTCTTAGAGGTAGAAGGAAAGGGGCAAACCAGCTCCTCTTGGGCCACTAAGGAACCAGCAAGATTAAGGTACATTTCTCCCTCTGGAGTTTCTGGAGACTCTGGGGATTAGAGGAATGGGAGGGAATGCATAAACAAGGTGGGAAGTCCAACTCTGAGAGAAAGCGTCCACTGCAGTAGGTCTGTCCCTTGGGTTCAGGGAGAAGAATTGGTTCAATAGATGATTCTTCCGAGGGGCAAAAAGGTCTATTGATGGTTTGCCCCACTTTTTTTTTATCATTTGAAACACCTCAGGGCATAACGTCCATTCTCCTAGGTCTAGAGCATGACGACTGAGCTAGTCTGCTTCTATGTTCAGGGAACCCTTTAAGTGGACCGCTGAAATTGAGGTTATGTTTTTCTCCGCCCAAGAGAATATTTTGTCTGCCAGCTTTTGGAGTTGGAAATGTCTTGTCCCTCCCTGATGTTGGATGAAGGACAACGTTGATGAATTGTCCGAGTGGATTAGAATATGCCGGTTTCTTAAAATAGGGGCTGCTGCTTTTAGTGCTTCCCAAACCGACTATAATTCCCTGAAGTTTGATGACTCTTGTTTTAGAAGAGTTGACCATTCTCCCTGATAGGTTTTCTCCCCCATGACTGCTCCCCAACCTTGGAGGCTGGCATCCGTTTTTATTACCAGAGGTTGGTCCTGGTACCAAAATATTCCTTTTGTAAAGTTGGAATCCAGAAGCCACCACTTTACCACTGGATCTAGGGTGATCTGTCTGTCCAGTGTTAATTGAGACCTGTTCCATCTGGAAAAAACAAGTTTCTGGAGCGGTCTGAGGTGGAACTGTGCCCATGACACTGCTGGGATACAGGACGAAAGGTATCCTAGTATTTTCATAGCTGTTCTGATGGAGCAGAACTTTTTCTTCCGAAATGTTTTTATCTGATCTTGAAGTTTCCGGATTTTTAAATTTGGCAGAGAGGACTTTTGGGAGTTGGAATCTAGGGATATTCCCAAGAACGTTGTTCGGCTGCTTGGGACCAGATCCGACTTTTCCCAATTAA
This sequence comes from Rhinella marina, assembly GCA_900303285.1. Taxonomy (NCBI): domain Eukaryota; kingdom Metazoa; phylum Chordata; class Amphibia; order Anura; family Bufonidae; genus Rhinella; species Rhinella marina. The sequence continues at coordinate 54,738 of ONZH01008162.1, forward strand.
TGATCCACCCTAACTTCCGAAGATGTCTTAATACGATCTGTAGATGTTTTTCTAGAAGGACTTTGTTGTCTGCCACTACAAGAAGGTCGTCCAGATATGGGATAACGTTGATAGCTTGTTTTCTCAGAGGTGACAATGCTTCCGCCATGACCTTGGTGAAATCCCGAAAGGACGACATACAAACTGGTAGTGACATATCTGACCCCCTAATGGAACTGCGAACCTTAAGAACTTCCTTGATGATTTGTATACGGGAATATGGTAATGGGCGTCTTTCAGGTCGACTGAAGCCATAAATGCATCTTTCTTTATCAATTTCACCGCTGTTCTTAATGTCTCCATCTTGAATCTGTGATAAGATACATACTTGTTCAGGGGTTTTAGATTGATTCTTATACGCGACTTCCCGTTTGGCTTTTTTACCGTGAATAGGTGGGAGTAGTGGCCCCTCCTTATTTGATCTGCCGACACTGGTTCTATTGCCCCTAGATCTATTAAGTCTAATATGCCATCTTTTAGGAGGAAGAGAGGTAATTACAAATTTTTCGGGTGGGGAAGAATCTAGTTCTATACGGTATCCTGCTCCGATAATATTTAGAACCCAAGGGTTTGATGTCAAATGCTCCCAAGATGTTAGGAAGGAGCCAAGTCTTCCCCCGACCCGTATGGCGTCATTGTTTTGTGTTAGTAGAGGAGGATTCTCCTCTATTAGGGTTAAAGAGAAAATTGTTTCCCCTGCCCCCTTTACCATAGGACCATCTACCTGTTTTCCCTTTATCTCTTTTTTGATCGGAATGGTATTGACGGCCTCGAAAATTCTGTCTCTTAGACTTATATTTGTCCTCTGGAAACCCTTTCTTTTTATCCGTAGTTTTTTCTAGGATTTATCTAAATCTGGTCCGAAAACATATTGACCGTGAAAGGGGAGGGAGATACGTTTATTTTTAGATGTTATGTCCCCTGTCCAGGCTTTGAGCCATAGAACTCGTCTGGCCATATTGGACAAAACTGCAGTACGGGCTGATAATTTCACAGATTCAAAAAACTGGTAGCCATTTTGAGAAGTGGAATACTTTCTAGAATCTGGTCCCTCGGTGTTTTGTTAACTAATATGGACCTCTAGATGTTCAAGCCATAAGTTAAGAGTTCTAGCAACACAGGTGGAGGCTACTCTCTCCCGGTTTAAGGAGAGCTGCCGTGGCTTCCCAAGTTTTCCTCAATAGACTTTCTGTTTTCCTATCCATTGGATCCTTGAGCTGAGCTTAAACCTCAAATGGGAGGGCAGTATGCTTTGCCACTTTTGCCACGGGTGCGTCAACTCTAGGAATCGCTTCCCAATCAATACAATCTTCGCTATTAAAGGGATAGCGTCTTTTAATCCCCCCTGAGAATAAACGAGCCTTTGTCCGGCTTCTCCCTCTCAGATTTAATCAATTTTTGTATGTTATCTGGGACCGGGAATACAGATTTTCTTCTTTCCCCCAACCCTCCAAAAATCTCCTCCTGAGTAGATTTTGGCTTTTTTGGGATTTCCATTTGTATTGTGGCCCTAATAGCTTTAACAAGGTTGTCACTATCATCTGATTTTGAATAAAAATCACTTGTGTTCGTTGTCTTCATCAGACAACGCATACGATTTTCCACATGTTTCGGGGTCAGAAATATCCAGACCATTAGAATCTAAATCAGAGATTGGATTCCGGATATCACGGATGATTTGAGGAGGAGGATTTCTAGGGGGCATGGGGTCCCGGGAAGCAAGAGCAGACTGAACCTCTTCTTTTACTAGAGTCCTAATATCTTCCAGAAAAGTGGAGGATTCCGCCTTGACTACATTAGAGGTACACTCCTTACATAAGGGTTTGGACCTAGTGCTGGGCAAACGCTTAAAACATATTCCACATTTCCGAGCTTTTTTGGGAGCTAAAGCAGAATCCTTTTCTCCCTGTATAAAACATAAGGGAGACAAGGATCAGCTAACCAGGGGTGAGGGATTCGCTGTTTGCCTGATACTCACGAGTCCTGGGTTTGATGCAGGTTTGGCTCCAGAGCCTGGCGTGATGGGGGCACTCATGCTTAGTCCGCTCCAGTCCGCCGGTACACTGCTGCAAGGTCCAAGCATCGCGCTGTCCAGACGCCATCATGCAGGTCTCGCTTTTATACTTGCCTGTGACCTGCAAGGACCTGCGTTGCCCGGCGATGACGGCATGACGTTGGCTCTGCCCCTTGACAGCATGATGTTGGCTCCGCCCCCTAACATCAGACGCTGCGTGCCGCCGGCCGGAGGGAACACATCCCAGCGTCGCTCTGGCCGCCATCTTCCTTCCCCTCTGCATCAAATCCCCCTGGGCTGCAGCAGAGGGGATCTTCGCAGGGGACTGCCAGCAATTGCTCCCATGCCATAGACCTCAGAGGAGAAGGGAGAGCCGGCCTTTGGATCTGACCACGGCCTGGAAGGATGGTTTTCCTCAGGTAGGCCCAGACGAGCCTCCATACACCTCTCCTGCTTCCTATCCTGATAGGACAGGAAAAACCCTGGTGATGGAGGGAAGGGGTGGGATTCAGAAGGGAGTCAGTCTCAGGATGTGTTGTCATGGAGATGACTGGGGAAAAAAAACATGCTACTGTTATTCCTACTGGTCACCTACTTGTCGTGGAACCTCTGAAGGTCATTGCAGGAATTCTTTATAGGTTTTCCTTTGGTTGATACAAAAAACTGGAGAACTTCTTTGGAAGCCTTATCCAGCATTGTGTGCCTGATGCATCTGAAGTAAATGCTGAAAAGCTGTAAGAAAAGAACAAAGGGTTAAGGGTTTGCTTCTCAATGGAGACCATACGGTGCAATGACTCTATGGTGTTTGGGGTTTAACACTTACTCGCTCTTCTTCTTGTGGTAGCACAATGATGGATTTCGGCATTGTTATAATTGCCACCGTTGTGTCTTCAAACTGGTTGCAGTTCTTTCTCTGAAGCCATGCTTTCACCTGTAAGAGAAGGAACAGAGAAAGAACCTTAGATAAAGCACAACAGGATGCCAGCAGTGAGGTGGAATAGTAAGAAGAACCTTACCGTCAGGTTGTGGACCACAGATGGCTTACGGAGGTGCTTTAACATGAGCAAGGCCACAAGGTAATGAACTGCCAGTATTTTTTCCCCGTCATCCAGTTGTACACCTGAATCAGCCTGTTTGAAAATTTTCAGCACGTGGGGTTTTGCCACTGTTAGCACCTTACGACAACCCTTGGCGGAAAGCAAAACCCTGTACAGGAGAGAAAAAACAATGCATTCTATGACTGTGTAGTGACCCGCTGGAACACTGCTAAAAGGGTTAATGCTGTGGTTCATATAGGAGTAGGAAATTAGTGGAGCTGCTGGGAGACAGGCTGCCCCCTTCCGGTATTAGACTGCCAGATTGTGACAGCGATTGTCAGGAAATAAATGTTTCTTACCGGCAATCGTCGGCTTGATACTGGAGGTGACCGCTAATATTACACACAGCGATCTCCTCCTCAGTATAGGGAGAAGTGATGGTAAAGCATTGTTTGCCGGTAACAGATGGCGATTAGACACCATAATCTTCCATCTGCTAACGATAATTTTTAAACCTGTCAAAAGATTGGGTTGCCTGATAAACAAGAGTTTGCTCGTACAGAGAGGGAAAAAAAGTATTAGTCAGCCACCAATTGTGCAAGTTCTCCCACTTATAAAGATGAGGTTGGCCTGTAATTGACCTCATAGGTAGACCTCAACTATGAGAGACAAAATGAGAAATCCAGAAAATCACATTGTCTGATTTATAGAGAATTTATTTGCAAATTATGGTGGAAAATAAGTATTTGGTCAATAAGAAAAGTTCATCTCAATACTTGATGTCCTATGTTGGCAATGACAGAGGTCAGACGTTTTCTGTCTTCACAAGATTGACACACACACTGTTGCTGGTATGTTGGCCCATGCCTCCATGCAGATCTCCTCTAGAGCACTGATGTTTTGGGGCTGTCGCTGGGCAACACGGACTTTCAACTCCCTCCAAAGGTTTTCTATGGGGTTGATTCTTACGAAGCCACTCCTTTGTTGCCCTGGCGGTGTGCTTTGGATCATTGTCATGCTGAAAGACCCAGCCACGTTTCATCTTCAATGCCCTTGCTGATGGAAGGAGGTTTGCACTCAAAAACTCACGATACATGGCCCCATTCATTCTTTCATGTACACGGATCAGTGGTTCTGGTCCTTTTGCAGAAAACAGTCCCAAAGCATCATGTTGCTACCCCCATGCTTCACAGTGGGTATGGTGTTCTTTGGATGCAACTCAGCATTCACTCTTCTCCAAACACGACGAGTTGTGTTTCTACAGAACAGTTCTACTTTGGTTTCATCTGACCATATGACATTCTCCCAATATTCTTCTGGAACATCCAAATGCTCTCTAGCAAACTTCAGACGGGCCCAGATATGTACTGGCTTAA
>ONZH01008163.1:0-30413 GCA_900303285.1 Rhinella marina
CCAGTTATTACTTTAGTTGCCCTCCAATGAACCCTCTCCAGCTCTGCTATGTCTGTCTTGTTCACAGGAGCCCAGCACTGTAGACAGTACTCCATGTGTGGTCTGACTAGTGATTTGTAAAGTGGCAGGACTATGTTCTCTCATCATGGGCATCTATGACTCTTTTGATGCAACCCATTATCTTATTGGCCTTGGCAGCAGCTGTCTAACACTGGTTTCTACAGCTTAGTTTGCTGTTCACTAAAAGTCCTAGGTCCTTTTCCATGTCAGTGTTACCCTGTGTTTTACCATTTAGTATGTACTGGTGACTTGCATTATTGCTTCCTATGTGTATAACCTTACATTTGTCAGTGTTAAACCTCATCTGCCACTTCTCTGCCCAAGCCTCCAATCTATCCAGATCACTCTGTAGCAGTATACTGTCCTCTTCTGTTTTCATTACTTTACACAGTAGTATCAGTGTCATCTGCAAGAATTGATATTTTACTATGCAAGCCTTCTACAAGATCATTAATTAATATATTGAAGAGAATAGGGCCCAATACTGACCCCTGTGGTACCCCACTAGTGACAGTGACCCAATCTGAGTGTGTAGAGTTAATAACCACCCTCTGTTTTCTATCACTGAGCCAGTTACTTACCCACATACAGACATTTTCTCCCAGGCCAAGAATTCTCATTTTATATACTAACCTTTTATGTAGTACAGTGGCAAAAGCTTTGGAGAAGACCAGATATATGACATCTATTGATTTGCCGCAGTCTAGTCTAGAACTTACCTCCTCATAGAAACTGATTAAATTGGTTTGACATGACCGATCCCTCATGAAGCCATGCTGATATGGAGTTATTTGCTTATTTTCATAGAGGTACTCCAAGATAGCATCTCTTAGAAAACCTTCAAACAGTTTACCCACAAAAGATGTTAAACTTACCGGCCTGTAGTTTCTGGGCTCTGTTTTTGGACCTTTTTTGAATATTGGCACCACATTTGCTATGCGCCAATCTTGTGGAACACTCCCTGTCAGTATAGAGTCCTTAAATATCTGAAATAAATGTCTGGCTATGACATTAAAGGCAGACCCCTCCCCCTCTCCGGTTTTGACAATCCTTTCTAAACAGACTGTAACCCTGTACGTTAACTGCCCAGTCATAAATATCATCCAGCCATGTCTCAGTTATTCCCACTATGTCATAGTCCTCCTCATACATCACTAATTCCAGTTCACCATTTTTATTAGTCAGGCTTCTGGCATTAGTGTACATGCAATTAAGAGGTTTATGTATATTTTTTACCCTACACCTTTCCTTCTGAACTGTTCTAGTCACTCCTTTCCTCCCCAAGTTCCATTACCTCGCCCCGGGTCTCTATCTGCACTTCTTCCCCTTGTGTGGCTCGTGGTACAGGTAATATTTTGGAAAACACTACCTTTGAGGTCCTTGCTTTAAGCTTATTACCTAAATCCCTGGTGTGTTAAGGAATTTAGGCCCAGATTTACTAAGCCTGAAGATGGCGGAAGCTTACAAAGGCTATCTAGACCTGCACCAGATTTATCACAGAGGCTCAGGCTGGATGTAAAAAGTGATGCAGGGATATACATTTTTATTGACTCCATACTCTATTATTTGACTTGCTTTGAGACACAGTTGGGTCATTTATCAAACTGATGTAAAGTAGAACTGGCTTAGTTGCCCATAACAACCAATCAGAGTCCACCTTTCTTTTTCCAAAGGGGCTGTCAAAATGGAATCTGATTGGTTGGAATGGGAAACTGTCAGGCTCTGGTGTGGGGGGGGATATTCCACACCAAGTGCAGGAGGAGGGGGGAAAGGGGGGAGGGGGAAAGGAAATGGGATTAGGCCTGGATCTACTGAAGGAAGATGGTCACCTCCTATTGAAACCCTGACTCCATTCCTGGCTTACTAACAGTATGAACAGGCCTAGAAGGTAGGCGAGTTCATACGCTGGAAACCTAGGACTCTACCTGTCCCTGAAGGACCCTGAAGCCAGTGACTGGAATGAGACAAACTGTTCCTCCACCAACCTGGATGAACAGTAGTCTCCCCTCAGGCCCAAACACCAAAACACAGGGAACATATACACAAATAAATGAAAGGGAAAGAAGACACTTAACTTTCCTGAAGATTATGGCAGCAATGGGATCTCCACAGAGAAACACACACCAGCAAACTACAGAAAGTATAAACCGCACAGCATGGTGTAAGAATCAACACTAAATAGACAAAGATAATTGATAAAATACCTACACCTGAAGGGGGAGGGTGTGGTGAATGCCAGAAACAAAACAACCAAAGGAGAACCTGTCAGTTTAACCCACGGGTTGCCAATCTGACAGACCTCCAGATACCTGACGCAGAAATGTTCGTGACAGCAACTAAGCTAGTTCTACTTTACACCAGTTTGGTAAATGACCACAAGTTTTTGGTTCAAAATGGTGCATCTTAGTCCTCCCTAACAACAAACCCATCTCCTTTTTGATAAGCCCCACCACCTTTTTAAGCATGTCAGAAAAAAGTTTAAACACCTAGATGTGCCATATTGTGCCAATTTGCATCATTTGTCACCACTTTTTTAAACAGATTTTTGGCATAGACATATTAGCAAATCTAGTCCTTAGTGTTTTATTAGCCTCCTTTCTGGAGATCAATAGCGATAATTAAAGATCATGAAGGTAACCATGTGATCTTATAATATTGAGTACTGTACAAAAGTTTTAGGCAGATGTGGAAAAAATGCTACAAATGATGCTTTCAACATTAGAAGTGTTAATAGATTTTATTTTTATCAATTAACCAAATGCAAAGTCAAGAAACAAAAGAGAATCTAAATCAAATCAATATTTGGTGTGACCTGCCTTTACCTGCAAAACAGGATCAATTCTTTTAGGTACACTTGAATACAGCTTTTGAAAGAACTCAGCATGGAGGTTGTTTCAGACATCATGGAGAACTAACCACAGATCTTTCTGGAATCCGAGACAGACATGATGATGCTGAGATCAGATCTCTGTGGGGGCAATATCATCACTTCCAGGACTTCTTTTCCATCTTTACCCTGAATATAGTTCTAAATGACATTGAATGTATGTTTGGAGTTGTTGTCCTGCTGTAGGACAAATTTGGAGCCAATCTGACACCTCCCTGATGATATTGTATGATGAAAAATTATGTGCTTGTATTTCTCATCATTGAGGACACCATTCATCCTGATCAAATCCCCAACTTCTACTTCAAGTAATGAAATGTCAGAATCTGTTTTGTGATGTTGCTCATCTAAAGTTATATTTAAGTTTAAGACCTTCTAAGGACCATATTTTATTATGTCCTAATACATAAAAACCATTCAAATTCAATTAAAAGAGAGTGTACTGTGTCTCATGACTGGATATACCAGGCATAACAAATGCTAAGTTGACACAATGCATTAAATACATAGTTGCACCAAATTTTAACCCCTTCAGGACCCTGCCATTTTTAACCTTAAGGACCAGGCCATTTTTAGCAAATCTGACATGTGTCACTTTATATGGTGATAACTTTAAAATACTTTTACTTATCCAAGCCATTCTGAGATTGTTTTCTCATCACGTATTTTACTTTATGAAATGCATTACAATACAACGTGTATTGTAATGCATTGGCTGTCAGTTTCTATGCTGACAGCCTGCCTGTGAGACCCAACCTCAGGGGTTGGATCTCACAGGCTTCTGTAGAAGGCAGCCTCAATGCCTATGGAAGGCATCGGGCTGCCTTCTGTGACATCGGGTACCCGTCACTACAGCGCGCACACATACCCTCCGCAAACCCGTGCATGCTGCGGTCAGCTTTGACCACGGCATACAAGGCGTTAATACGCCGGCATGGGTATTTTCACCCCCGATCAGCCTGCCATACATGTACGGCTCTGGTCCTTAAGTCATGGCAACTAGCGCCGTACATGTATGGCGTGGGTCCTTAAGTGGTTAAATTGACATTTATCACAACAAAATGCATTGAAAAAATCATGTAAGGTTTACTGCAACTGATTAGTTAATGCCCTAAGTACAAAAGTTAGTTTTAGCTACAACTGATTAGTAGTGACTAGTGCTTCATAAAGCACATATAAAATATATATGATCATTTTTCTTCATATTCGATTGCTATATGATTATTTTAAAGAACTTAAAATTTTATTTTTTTTTTTAATCAATATAATGCTCAATATTTCACCATCTTATTACTTTACCAAAGTTGTACAGCTGTATATGATGAAATACATGGGAATTCCTGTAAATGTGAATGGTCTTGGTGATAAAAGTGGTTAGTTGATCCCTAGAGGCATCATTATAGTTCATATGATTTTAGAGCTGATATAACTGTCACCCAGAATGCAACCCATCCTATAACTGTCAATTGATCTGGTTTTACTTTCTAGAAACTTAATCCATTTTTCTCTACACATCTGGTCCAAAAGATATCACTGATGCCCACAAGCATTCCCATCTTATGTACTCATTAAGGCAGAAAATACAATGAATGTTCGAAACTGGCTTGCTTGCAGCAAACATCTGTCAACCAATTAGCAGAATACTTTTCTTTTTAAACATGTGTTTGTTTTGGCAGTAAGAGGGCATCTAATGATGAAGCTATCCAAGAAGATGTCCATCTTGAAACATAAGGCCACCTGTCACATCCTGCCGTAAACAGCATTAAAGATTATGTTAAAAGTAGCAGAATAACTCCACTTTGTTTACAGATAGTGACATGCTAAAACATTGCTTCCTGCTCTATAATGACTTGCATATTCAGTTCTTGTTTCAGATTTTTTATATTTAATTGTATAGAACTTGCAGTACAGTATGATACCCTAATTATACAGTATTTCAAAGAGGAGTATTTAGTATCTGACCTTCTAACTTTTTACCCACATCTATTTTAACCCCTTCATGCCCAGCGCCGTAATAGTACGGCGCTGTGTGAAGGGGCTTGATGCCCAGTGCCGTAGTACTATGGTGCGCTGATCGGGCGGGTGCAGGAGATGCGCCCGCCCGATCAGCGGTGGGGGTCCGGCTGTGCCCACTTGCTGGACCCCTGCTGAATGCACCGGCATTGGTGAAAACACTGATGCCGGCGCATTAACCCTTCATGTTCCTCGGTCAGCGCTGACCGTGGCACATGAGTTGTGCGGCATGTGCAGGGATGCCATCGGGTCCCTGCGCTGCTGTGATGGGGATCCAATGGCTTGGATGGCAGCCGGATGCCTTCCTTAGGAATCCGGCTGCCATCTACAGAAGCCTGTGAGATCAAGCCCCCTGGATCTCACAGGCAGTGAGCTGGAAGTGTATTATTATCAGTAATACACTTACAGCCAATGCATTACAATACAGAAGTATTGTAATGCATTGTAAAAGGGATCAGACCCCCAAAAGTTAAAAAAAAGTGAAAACAAAAGTGGAAAAAAGTAAAAAAATAAAGTAAAAAAAAAACAACAACGCCATCAAAGGAAAAAAAAGAAAAGTAGACATATTAGGTATCACCGCATCTGTATTGACCGGCTCTATAAAAATATCACATGATCCACCCTGCCAGGTGAACACAGTAAAAAAAAAAGTGCCAAAACAGCCATTTTTTGGTTACCTTCCCCCACAAAAAGTGTAATACTACGCGATCAAACAGGCATATTTCCCCCAAAATGGTACCAATCAAATCTTCATCTCGTCCCGCAAAAAATTATACCCTAAGACAATCGCCCAAAAAAATAAAAAAATATGGCTTTCAGAAAATGGCAACACAAAAAAAGATTTTATTTTGTTAAAAAATCCATCTAATGTGTAAAAATTACCAAAAATAAAAATCTTAGACATATTGGGTATCGCCGCATCCATAACAACCTGCTCTATAAAAATATTACATGAGATGGCCCCCCCAGGTGAATTCTGTAAAAATAAATTTTTAAAAACTAGGCCAAAACAGCCATTTTTTCCCTCTTGCCTCAAAAAAAGTGTAATACCACGCAATCAAAAAAGCGTATGCACCCCAAAATGGTACCAATCAAATCATCATCTCGTCCCTCAGAAATTGATACCCTACCTAAGACAATCGCCCAAAAAATAAAAAAAAATATGGCTCTCTTAAAATGGCAGCAGAAACACAAGATTTAATTCTGTTAAAAAATGCAGCTAATGTGTAAAACTTAACAAAAATAAAAATGTTAGACATATTGGGTATCGCCGCATCCGTAACAACCTGCTCTATAAAAATATTACATTATATTCCCCCTCAGGTGAACTCTGTAAATTTTTTTTTTTAAAAACTTTGACAAAACAGCCATTGCAGGCGATCAAAAAGGCTTATTTACCCCAAAATGGTACCAATCAAACCATAATCTCATCCCGTAGAAATTGATACTCTACCTAAGACAATCGCCCAAAAAATAAAAAAATATGGCTCTCTGAAAATGGCAGCACAAAAACAAGATTTTATTTTGTTCAAAAATGCATCTGTGTAAAACTTAACAAAAAAACTTTGTAAAAATGGTAGACATATTGGGTATCGCCGCATCCGTAACAACCTGCTCTATAAAAATATTACATTATATATCCCCTCAGGTGAACTCTGTAAAAAAAAAAAAAAAAAAACTATGCCAAAACAGCCTTTTTTTTGTCACCTTGACTCACAAAAAGTGTAATAGCAGGCGATCAAAAAGGCGTATGTACCCCAAAATGGTACCAATCAAATTTCCATCTCGTCCCGCAAAAAATGAGACCCTAACAAAGACAATCTCCAGAAAAAAAAATAGGACAGTTAGAAAATGGCAACACAAAAACAAGATTTAATTATGTTCAAAAATTCATTTACTGTGTAAAACTTAACAAAAGTAAAAATGTTAGATACATTGGATATTGCCGCATCCGTAACAACTTGCTTTATAAAAATATCACATGATTTGCCCCTTCGGGTGACTGCTGTAAAAAAAAGCGATCAAAAAGTCTTATGTACCCAAAATGGTACCAATGAAAACGTCACCTCATCCCGCAAAAAATGAGCCCCCACATAAGATAATAACTCAAAAAAATATAACACTCCTTCCGTTCTGAGTCCTGCCATGTGCCCCCACAGCAGTTTACCATAACATTTTCAGGAGAAAATGGGTAACAAATTATGGCATGCTTTTCTCCTGTTACCCGTTTTAAAAATGAAAAATTTGGGGCTAAAGCAACATTTTTTTGGAAGAAATGAAACTTTTCATTTTCATAGCCAAGTGGTTTCAAATTCCTAAAAAAGCTTAGAGGGTCAAAGTGGTCAGTACCCCTCTTATCCCCTTCCCGACAGCCATATGGCTATATACGTCCTATCTGCACATACCCCATGCAGATAGTATGTATATAAACGTCATGGCAGCTCTTTTATCCAAGTGCTGCAAAGCGCTTGGATTAAAGCTTCTGCACCTGCAGTGCCACTGTCAGGGACAGCGTACAGTCCAGTAATGCCGGCAAGGGACCAATTAGAGTGGTCCCTTGCCAGCGATCGATCCGATTTGCTAGTCTATGCAGACTAACCAATCGGATCGTGGCAGTGTACAAGTCCCGGTTTCAGACTGTGATCTACACTCTGCACTCTGTAATGCGTGCTGGGTGCCCCGATCCATGGGCCCCATCTGTGCCCCCTGCATGGATTAGGTAATGTGTGCACAAACCAACAGCCCATTTCACCTCATAAAAAATTAAATAAAAGAGATCAAAAAGTCATATGTACCCAAAAATTGTACCATTAAAAATTACAACCCATCCCACAAAAAATGAGCCCCCACACAGCTCAGTCAACAAAAAAATAAAAACGTTATGGTCCTTAAAATCTATTTCAGCAAATTCCATGTTAGAAAATGCAGATGTCGCTCCTTTCCTTTTGAGTTCTGCCGTGTGCTCATACAGCAGTTTACCACCACCTAAGGGGTGTTACCGTATTCAGAAGAAAATAGGTAACACATTATGGGGTGCTTTTTCTCCTGTTATCCCTTGTTAAAGTGAAAAATATGGGCTTAAGCGACTTTTTCTTTTAAAAAATATAATTTTTGTTTCTAAATATTATGAAACGCCTCTGAGGTAAAAGTGGTCATTACACACCTCACTAAATTCTTTGAGGGGTGTACTTTCCAAAATGGAGTCACTTTTGGGGGTTTCTACTGTAGGGGTGCCTTAGTGTGCCTTTAAATATGACAAGATATCCAAAAGCCATTCCAGTAAAATCTGCCCTCCAAAAACCGTTTGTTGCTCCTTTCCTTCTGAGACCTGCCGTGTGCCCATAAAGCTGTTTAGGAACATAAATGGGGTGTTTTTGTAAACTGCAGAATCAGGGTAATAAATATTGAGGTTCTTTTTGCTGTTAACCTTTGCTATGTTATATGAAAAATATGATTAAAATTAAAAATCTGTACAAAAACTGAAAATTGTAAATTTCACCTCCATTTTCCTTTAATTCTTGTGGAACACCTAAAGGGTTAACATCGTTTGTATAACCAGTTTTGAGTGATTTCAGGGGTGTAGTTTCTAAAACAGGGTCATTTATGGGTGGTTTCTATTATGTAAGGTCCTCAAAGTGACTTCCGAACTGAATTGGTCCTTGAAAAAGTCGGTTTTGAAAATTTGATAGAAAATTTGAAAAATTGCTTCTTAAATTCTAAGGCTTCTAACATCCTAAAAAAATAAAATGTAATTTTCAAAATGATGCCAACATAAAGTAGACATATAGGGAATTATAAGTAAAAACTATTTAATGAGATATCACTTTCTGTCTATAAGGCGTAGAAATTCAAATTTTGAAAATTACATTTTTTCCCCAAATTTTCTGTAAATTTGGGATTTTTTTAATATAACGGTAAAAGTTATTGATATAAATTTACCCCTAACATCAAGTACGAGATGTCACGAAAAAACTATCTCAGAATGGCTTTGATAAATAAAAGCATTCCAAAGTTATTAACATATAAAGTGACACATGTCAGATTTGCAAAATTTAGCCTGGTCACGAAGGTTAAAAATGGCTTGGTCTTGAAAGGGTTAATAAATTCTTTGAAGGGTGTAGTTTCCAAAATGGGGTCACTTTTTGAGGGTTTCCACTCTAGGGGTACGTCAGGGTCTCTCAATTACAAAATGGTGCCTAAGAAACCATTCTAGCAAAATCTGCCTCCAAAATCCATATAGCGCTCCTTTCCTTCTGACCACTGCCACAAACCCATAGAGATGTTTACCACCACATATGGGGCATTTCTGTAAACTGCAGAATCAGAGCAATGTATATTGAGGTTTAGTTTGCTGTTAACCCTTGTTGTGTTGCAAGAAAAAAATTGATTAACATGAAAAATCTGCATAAAAATGAAATTTTGAAATTTCGCCTCCATTTTCCTTTCATTCTTGTAGAACACCTAAAGGGTTAACAAAGTTTGTAACGTCAGTTTTAAATAATTTGAGGGGTGTAGTTTCTATAATGGGGTCATTTATGGGTGGGTTCAATTATGTAAGCCCCTCAAAATCACTTTATATCTGAATTGGTGCTTTAAAAAATGGTTTTGTAAATTTTGTTGAAAATTTGAAAAATGGCTTCTAAACTTCTAAGCTTTCTCATGTCCTAAAAAAGTAAAATAACATTTATAAAATGATGCCAACATAAAGTAGACATATGGGAATATAAAATAATAACTATTTTTGGAGGTATTACTATGTATTTTGAAAGTAGGGAAATTGAAATTTGGAAATTTGCAAATTTTTCCAAATCTTTGCTAAATTTGGTATTTTTTTTATAAATAAAAATGAAATATTTTGCCACAAATTTACTACTGTCGTGAAGCACAATATGTGACAAGAAAACTGTCTCAGAATGGCCTGGATAAGTAAAAGCATTCCAAAGTTATTACCACATAAAATTACAAATGTCAGATTAGCAACAAATGGCCTGGGCAGGAAGGTGAAAACAGGCCCGGGGTTGAAGAGGTTAATCATTGTAAAAAAAAAAAAAGCCAGGAAACATTCCTGTATGTCAGTACTGAATTATAGGGTATTAAAAAGGCTTTTATATACTGGTCAACTGGAAAATTACTTTAATTTAAGTGTTGATGCTTGAATTTGATAAGCCATGCTTCAGAGGTATCTGGCAGCATCTTATCCCCCTTCCCTATTGAGAACACATGCCGCGTGCAAACAAGTGTTCAATCAACAGCTACCCAAAGTCTACCACTATGTGTATGTCAGATCCATGTGCACCGATTCTGTACATACCACACAGAGTCCCAGTGGCTCTGTTTGACACTTAGAGAGTAATTTAAAGATATAGGCTTTTTGGTTCAAAGCTTTAAAAAGGGGACGTGGCATGGACGGAGAAAGGGGCAGGCCGGCAGCCCATCTCATTTATCATTTTCTACGCCTTGTGGGAGTTAGCTTTACAAATGGTAGGCAACTAGCAGGATTGGATGCAGCAAAAGGGTTTTATTAACAGAAATAGATAACAAAATTATCTTAACAGGATTAGAGATGAGCGAGTAGTGAAATATTCGAAAGTTCGAAATTCGATTCGAATAGACCGCGAAATTCGACTATTCGACCGAATATCGAATCCCATTAAAGTCTATGGGAAAAAAATGCTCGCCACTTGGAAATCTCAATTCGACCACTTGGAGGTCACCAAGTCCACCCTGAAACCTCAGAAAAGGATGCCAACACTGCTGGAATGCAACTGGGACAGCAGGGGAAGCATGTCTGGGTGCATATAACGCGCCCAAGTCGCACTATTACGCCACTATCACAGCCTCTCAACAATACACTCCAAACACAATCTAACCTCTCTGTAAAATGAGACCATACAAGGAAACCTTCTTTCCTCTACATTGCCATGGACCCCAAGCCAAACTAGACAAAAAAGAAGATAAAATTCTGCACCCCTTAAAATCACGTTGCCTATGACAACCACAGATGGCATAAGCAAAGGGAAAAGCAAATAGACCCCACCCCTAATTGTCATTGTGTGTGTGAGATGTGGTCAGACATGTCTTCTTTAAAATGTAAAAACAACTCAAACACATGCAGAAGCCTTAAAATGCCCAAATTGTTGGCGCTTGAGATGTCAGTCACCCGACCTGGCCCAGTGTCATGTCTAGCAGGTAAAGCAGTGGGGATGTTGAGGGATGCGTAGGACCGCAAAAGGCAGGAAGAGGCCGTGGGCTGGCCAGAGGCTCATGGAAAATTTTGTGGAGGCCCAAGAGGTGAGACGTCTTAAAAATTGTGTGGAGGCTAAAGAGGTGAGACCTCTTAAAAATTATGTGGAGGCCCAAGAGGTGAGACCTCTTAAAAATTATGTGGAGGCCCAAGAGGTGACACCTCTTAAACATTTTGTGGAGGCCCAAGAGGTGAGACCTCTTAAAGATTTTGTGGAGGCCCAAGAGGTGACACCTCTTAAAAATTATGTGGAGGCCCAAGAGGTGAGACCTGTTAAACATTTTGTGGAGGCCCAAGAGGTGAGACCTGTTAAACATTTTGTGGAGGCCCAAGAGGTGAGACCTGTTAAACATTTTGTGGAAGCCCAAGAGGTGAGACCTGTTAAACATTTTGTGGAGGCCCAAGAGGTGAGACCTGTTAAACATTTTGTGGAGGCCCAAGAGGTGAGACCTGTTAAACATTTTGTGGAAGCCCAAGAGGTGAGACCTGTTAAACATTGTGTGGAGGCCCAAGAGGTGAGACGTGTTAAAAATTATGTGGAGGCCCAAGAGGTGAGACCTGTTAAACATTTTGTGGAAGCCCAAGAGGTGAGACCTGTTAAAAATTTTGTGGAGGCCCAAGAGGTGAGACCTTGATAAAATTATGTGGAGGCCCAAGAGGTGAGACCTCTTAAACATTTTGTGCAGGACCAAGAGGTGAGACCTCTTAAAAATTATGTGGAGGCCCAAGAGGTGAGACCTCTTAAACATTTTGTGCAGGCCCAAGAGGTGAGACCGGTTAAAAATTATGTGGAGGCCCAAGAGGTGAGACCTCTTAAACATTTTGTGCAGGACCAAGAGGTGAGACCTCTTAAAAATTATGTGGAGGCCCAAGAGGTGAGACCTCTTAAAAATTTTGTGGAGGCCCAAGAGGTGACACCTCTTAAAAATTATGTGGAGGCCCAAGAGGTGAGACTTGTTAAAAATTATGTGGAGGCCCAAGAGGTGAGACGTGTTAAAAATTATGTGGAGGCCCAAGAGGTGAGACGTGTTAAAAATTATGTGGAGGCCCAAGAGGTGAGACGTGTTAAAAATGATGTGGAGGCCCCAAGAGGTGAGACCTGTTAAACATTTTGTGGAGGCCCAAGAGGTGAGACCTGTTAAACATTTTGTGGAAGCCCAAGAGGTGAGACCTGTTAAACATTGTGTGGAGGCCCAAGAGGTGAGACCTGTTAAACATTTTGTGGAGGCCCAAGAGGTGAGACCTGTTAAAAATTATGTGGAGGCCCAAGAGGTGAGACCTCTTAAAAATTATGTGGAGGCCCAAGAGGTGACACCTCTTAAACATTTTGTGGAGGCCCAAGAGGTGAGACGTATTAAAAATTATGTGGAGGCCCAAGAGGTGACACCTCTTAAACATTTTGTGCAGGCCCAAGAGGTGAGACCGGTTAAAAATTATGTGGAGGCCCAAGAGGTGAGACCTCTTAAACATTTTGTGCAGGCCCAAGAGGTGAGACCTGTTAAAAATTATGTGGAGGCCCAAGAGGTGAGACCTGTTAAAAATTACGAGGAGGCCCAAGAGGTGAGACCTCTTAAACATTTTGTGGAGGCCCAAGAGGTGAGCCATAAACATATAAATTTTTCTTATTTACGGAGCAATTCTACGGCGGTTAAGGAGGAGGAGGAGGAGGAGGTGGAGGAGGAAATGGCACTTCATACAGATGGCACTTCACTTTTGGCTGCTTTCCACGGTTGAAGAAGCAAAGTCCGGGTCAATCCACTTGCTGTTCATTTTGATTAGCGTCAGCCTGTCGGCTCTGTCGGTTGACAGGCGGCTGCGCTTATCGGTTATAATGCCCCCGGCTGCGCTGAACACCCTTTCTGATAGCACGCTGGCGGCAGGGCAGGCAAGCACCTCCAAGGCGTACAGGGACAGTTCCAGCCACGTGTCCAACTTGGAGACCCAGTAAGTGTAGGACGCCGAGGGATCGGGGAGGACAGGGTTACGGTCTGCCAGGTACTCCCGCAACATCCGCCGATACTTGTCCCTCCTGCTGATAGCGGGCCCCGCAGTGATGGAAGTTGCACGAGGGGGTGCCATGAACGTGTCCCACACCTTGGAGAGTGTTCCCCTGGTGGCTGTGGGCCTGATGGATGTTGTGGGACTCTGGGAGACCCTCTCCTCTCTGCCGCCAGCGATGGTGGGTGGGAAAATCTCCATCATGTTCTGCACGAGTTCCCTCTGGTATTCCAGCAATCGATTTGTCCTCTCCTCTACCGGAATAAAAGAGGAGACGTTATCTTTATACCGGGGGTCCAGGAGTGCGAAGACCCAGTACAGTTTGTTCTCCACTATCCGGACAACACGTGTATCCCGGGAAAAGCAGCCCAGCATGAAGTCAGCCATGTGTGCCAGACTCTGAATAGGCATGACGTCACTGCCCCCACCAGAAGGATCACTTGCCATTTCCTCCTCTTCCTCTTCCGCCTCCTCTCCGCCCCATCCGCGCTGAACCAATGGGACGCACACAGCCTGACTGCTACCCTCGCCACCAGCATCCTCCTCCTCTTCCACAGCCACCTCCACGTCGTCCTCCTCCTCCTCATCCTCCTGCAACTGCCACCGTGAAGCAGACAAAGTGTGGTCTGACTGTGTAGCTCCGTTGCGTCTCCTCCTACCCCCGTCTCCTCTGCGTGCAATGCGTTCTCCCTTATTGCGATGAGGGATTCTTTAAGGACGCCTAGGAGCGGGATGGTTACGCTCACTATAGCGTCCTCGCTGCTGACCTTCTTGGTGGACTCCTCAAAGATACGCAGTACATCGCATATGTCTGCCATCCATGGCCACTCGTGGTTGGCAAACTGAGGGAGCTGAGTTGGAGGCACGCGTGGATTCATAATCTGGTACTCCATCAATGCTCTCTGCTGCTCACACACCCTGGCCAACATGGAATAGGTGGAATTCCAGCGAGTCGGCAGGTCGCACAACAGCCGATGTTCAGGCAAATGGAGGCGTTGCTGGAGTTTTTTTAAGCTAGCAGCAGCTACAGTTGACTTACGAAAGTGAGCGCACAAGCGCCGCACTTTCACCAGTAGCTCTGCCAGGTTGGGGTAAGTCTTTAGAAATTTTTGGACTACCAGATTAAAAACGTGGGCCAGGCATGGTACGTGATTGAGTTCGGCAAGCTCCAGAGCCGCCACCAGGTTACGGCCGTTATCGCACACGACCATGCCTGGTCCTAGCTGCAGCGGCGACAGCCACATCTCCGTCTGCTGCAATATGGCGTCCCTCACCTCTGGGGCGCTGTGCTTCCTGTCGCCCAAGCTGATGAGCTTTAGCACCGCCTGCTGACGTCTCCCCGCGCCAGTGCTGCAACGCTTCCAGCTAGCGGCTGAGGGAGATGTTAAGGCACAGGAGGAGGAGGAGGAGGAGGAGGGGGGTTTATCAGAACCCATGCTGGCAATCTTGGGCGGGGGTGGTAGGTAGGCCGTCTCTGTTTGCGACCCCTTCCCCGCTTCCACTACATTCACCCAGTGTGCCGTCAAAGAGATGTAGCGTCCCTGGCCGCAAGCACTTGTCCACGAGTCGGTGGTCAAGTGGACCTTTGCGCTGACTGCGTACCTCAGGGCCCGCCTGATGTTACGTGACACGTGCTGGTGCAGGGCGGGGACGGCACTCCGGGAAAAGTAGTGGCGGCTGGGGACGGAATAGCGAGGTGCGGCAGCCGCCATCAGGTCGCGGAAGGCCTGCGTCTCCACAAGCCTAAACGGCAACATCTCCAGGGCCAGCAGTTTGGAGATGTGGCAGTTTAAGGCTTGGGCTTGGGGGTGACTCGAGGCGTACTTCCGCCTGCGGTCGAACGCCTGCGAGATGGACAGTTGTTGGGAAGAGGAGTGTGAGGGTGCAGGCAAAGAGGCGGGGGAAGGGGAGGCTGAAGGAGAAGGCCCCAAAGTAGCCGAGGCAGAGGCAGATGTGGAGGTGTCCTGGCTGGAGGTCTGGACCGCAGTGGCAGCACACAACAAAGGGGAAGAGGCAGTGGCAGCAGGACCGGGCGCAGTTTGTATTGCGTTTGCTCTCTCCCACTCAGCCCAGTGCTTGACTTCCAAGTGACGCCGCATGCCTGAGGTGGTCAGATTGCTCTTCTCAGAGCCCCTACTCAGTTTTGAGTGGCAGAGTGTGCAAACCGCGCTCAGTTTGTCATCCGCACAAACATTAAAAAATCTCCACACCACAGTGTACGAGGCCTCGATGGGGGAGCTTCGCGCGACTGCCCGCTGCCGGGAACAGCTTCGGCCGTGCTGGCTGTGGCCTCACTACTTTGTCTGGACTGTCCTCTGCCTCTAGACATCCCTCTGCCTGTGGACATCCCTCTGCCTGTGGACATCCCTCTGCCTGTGGACATCCCTCTGCCTCTGGACATCCCTCTGCCTCTGGACATCCCTCTGCCTCTTGCTGCCTTTTTCGGTGCTGCGCAGACCACCACCTCTCCACTGCTTTCTCCGCTGGACATCACCCCTGGCCAAGTGGGGTCGGTCATTTCGTCATCCACCACCTCCTCTTCCTCACTCTGCTCCTCCTCCTGCCCACTGGACATTCCAACAGCCTCCCTTGATGGCAACTGCGTCTCATCATCATCATCGCTCATGATAACATGATATCCCCACTGGCTTCAACAAGGCCCCCAACAGCATTTCCGCGCCCCCGTCCTCGTCCACGTCCTATTCCGCTAGCCCCCGCCGCATTTTTTTTTTTTTTTTTTTACAATATTTTGCCTTCACAGCCGTGAAATTAGTTTGCAAGAGAACGCACAGTACAGTTGCCAATTATAATGCCTATATATTGTATTTTTCAAGGTACACAGCCGTGTACTAAGTGATCAGACGGTGTGTATGAACACCAGGTATGAGAAATTACTTTGCAAGAGAACGCACAGTACAGTTGCCAATTATAATGCCTATATATTGTATTTTTCAAGGTACACAGCCGTGTACTAAGTGATCAGACGGTGTGTATGAACACCAGGTATGAGAAATTACTTTGCAAGAGAACGCACAGTACAGTTGCCAATTGAAAGGCCTATATATTGTATTTTTCAAGGTACACAGCCGTGTACTAAGTGATCAGACGGTGTGTATGAACACCAGGTATGAGAAATTACTTTGCAAGAGAACGCACAGTACAGTTGCCAATTATAATGCCTATATATTGTATTTTTCAAGGTACACAGCCGTGTACTAAGTGATCAGACGGTGTGTATGAACACCAGGTATGAGAAATTACTTTGCAAGAGAACGCACAGTACAGTTGCCAATTATAATGCCTATATATTGTATTTTTCAAGGTACACAGCCGTGTACTAAGTGATCAGACGGTGTGTATGAACACCAGGTATGAGAAATTACTTTGCAAGAGAACGCACAGTACAGTTGCCAATTATAATGCCTATATATTGTATTTTTCAAGGTACACAGCCGTGTACTAAGTGATCAGACGGTGTGTATGAACACCAGGTATGAGAAATTACTTTGCAAGAGAACGCACAGTACAGTTGCCAATTATAAGGCCTATATATTTTATAGTTCAAGGTACACAGCAGTAGTGCCAAATATAGTTTGGTATGTTGCAGAGCACCTAATACACCACTAATGCCTCTCTCTGTCCCTACTCCAGCAGCTATCCCTTAATACAGCAGACGTTCTCTGCAGAGTGTATATTGTAGTAAAGCTATCACTGCACTATAGTAGCCCTGATAAGGGCTTTTAATCACGCTCCTGCCTGTCCAACAGCTAAAACCTATCTCTCCCTTCTCCAGCCTCTGTCCCTGACTAAGTTCACGCAGCATATGCGTACGAGCAGGAAGAGCTGAGTTTTTAATATTCGAGGTCACATGGTTTTTCCAGCCAATGCATGTAGACGCCGTTTTCGCGCTGCCAGCGTGCTCAGCGTGCCTGTCATACCCCCCCTGCATGGTGATTGGTGGAAAAAGAGCGCCAGGGAAGGTGGGAGGGGAAACGAATTCTAAGTGCGCCATCGCCGTTATACTCGAAAGAAATCGAGCACGCCGAACATCGTAGTATTCGATCGAATACCAGCTCGATCGAACACTACTCGCTCATCTCTAAACAGGATGGTTGAACGTCAGCCGTTTATAGTTAAAGCACGTATCTTGTGCCAAAACAATAGTTCTCATACCACCATGTGTCTTGTCAGAGTCCTTTTGCAAACAGGCAGAAATGCTAGAGTCACCTTGTGCAGGGTCTCAGTCTCAGTTTCTCTCTCTCTCTTTCTTCTTTCTTCCCCCTGCCATTCCCTTTTTAACTACGTCTGGGAACTGGACTCCTTTGTCAGTAGTGTGGAAACTCTGGGGTGAACTGCCGTAATAGCCACACTGCAATCCCTGGAATTAGAGCACTGAGATCAGCACTGAGATGGTCTAAATGTAGGCCAGCAAGGAAACTGGTGTGAATTTAGACAGGCAGTAAATACGCTGAAGTCTTGTAGAGGCCAGCACCTCTACATAAATTTGGTGCATCCACCACCAGATAAAGGGGTATTATCTTAATAAATGATCCCCTTAATTTTTAGAGCTATTTTGTAGGATCAATGTTCAGGCAGATTGTGCCACCTATGCTACTTTCTTTATATTTTGATTAATCTGTTTTTCTGCTTCAAAAAGTTTTTTTTAAGTTTGTATTAACTAATATATTTCTAAACATATATATTAAAATATGTTCTTTTAAGTTTATAACTAGAGATGAGCGAGTAGTGAAATATTCGAAAGTTCGAAATTCGATTCGAATAGACTGCGAAATTCGACTATTCGACCGGATATCGAATCCCATTATAGTCTATGGGAAAAAAATGCTCGCCACTTGGAAATCTCAATTCGACCACTTGGAGGTCACCAAGTCCACCCTGGAACCTCAGAAAAGGATGCCAACACTGCTGGAATGCAACTGGGACAGCAGGGGAAGCATGTCTGGGTGCATATAACGCGCCCAAGTCGCACTATTACGCCACTATCACAGCCTCTCAACAATACACTCCAAACACAATCTAACCTCTCTGTAAAGTGAGACCATACAAGGAAACCTTCTTTCCTCTACATTGCCATGGACCCCAAGCCAAACTAGACAAAAAAAAAGATGAAATTCTGCACCCCTTAAAATCACGTTGCCTATGACAACCACAGATGGCATAGGCAAGGGGGAAAGCAAATAGACCCCACCCCTAATTGTCATTGTGTGTGTGTGTGAGATGTGGTCAGACATGTCTTCTTTAAAATGTAAAACAACTCAAACACATGCAGAAGCCTTAAAATGCCCAAATTGTTGGCGCTTGAGATGTCAGTGACCCGACCTGGCCCAGTGTCATGTCTAGCAGGTAAAGCAGTGGGGATGTTGAGGGATGCGTAGGACCGCAAAAGGCAGGAAGAGGCCGTGGGCTGGCCAGAGGCTCATGGAAAATTTTGTGGCGGCCCAAGAGGTGACACCTCTTAAAATTATGTGGAGGCCCAAGAGGTGAGACCTCTTAAAAATTATGTGGAGGCCCAAGAGTTGACACCTCTTAAAAATTATGTGGAGGCCCAAGAGGTGAGACCTCTTAAACATTTTGCGCAGGCCCAAGAGGTGAGACCTCTTAAAAATTATGTGGAGGCCCAAGAGGTGAGACCTGTTAAAGATTTTGTGGAGGCCCAAGAGGTGAGACGTATTAAAAATTATGTGGAGGCCCAAGAGGGGAGACCCGTTAAAAATTATGTGGAGGCCCAAGAGGTGAGACCTGTTAAAGATTTTGTGGAGGCCCAAGAGGTGAGACGTATTAAAAATTATGTGGAGGCCCAAGAGGGGAGACCCGTTAAAAATTATGTGGAGGCCCAAGAGGTGAGACCTCTTAAAAATTATGTGGAGGCCCAAGAGGTGAGACCTCTTAAAAATTATGTAGAGGCCCAAGAGGTGAGACCTCTTAAACATTTTGTGGAGGCCCAAGAGGTGAGACCTCTTAAACATTTTGTGGAGGCCCAAGAGGTGAGACCTCTTAAAAATTATGTGGAGGCCCAAGAGGTGAGACCTGTTAAAGATTTTGTGGAGGCCCAAGAGGTGAGACGTATTAAAAATTATGTGGAGGCCCAAGAGGGGAGACCCGTTAAAAATTATGTGGAGGCCCAAGAGGTGACACCTCTTAAAAATTATGTGGAGGCCCAAGAGGTGAGACCTCTTAAAAATTATGTGGAGGCCCAAGAGGTGAGACCTCTTAAACATTTTGTGGAGGCCCAAGAGGTGAGACCTCTTAAACATTTTGTGGAGGCCCAAGAGGTGAGACCTCTTAAAAATTATGTGGAGGCCCAAGAGGTGAGACCTGTTAAAGATTTTGTGGAGGCCCAAGAGGTGAGACGTATTAAAAATTATGTGGAGGCCCAAGAGGGGAGACCTGTTAAAGATTTTGTGGAGGCCCAAGAGGTGAGACGTATTAAAAATTATGTGGAGGCCCAAGAGGGGAGACCCGTTAAAAATTATGTGGAGGCCCAAGAGGTGAGACCTGTTAAACATTTTGTGGAGGCCCAAGAGGTGAGACGTATTAAAAATTATGTGGAGGCCCAAGAGGTGAGACCTGTTAAACATTTTGTGGAGGCCCAAGAGGTGAGACGTATTAAAAATTATGTGGAGGCCCAAGAGGGGAGACCTCTTAAAAATTATGTGGAGGCCCAAGAGGTGAGACCTCGTAAACATTTTGCGCAGGCCCAAGAGGTGAGACCTCTTAAAAATTATGTGGAGGCCCAAGAGGTGAGACCTCTTAAACATTTTGTGGAGGCCCAAGAGGTGAGCCATAAATATAAAAATTTTTCTGATTTACGGACCAATTCTACGGCGGTTAAGGAGGAGGAGGAGGAGGTGGAGGAGGAAATGGCACTTCATACAGATGGCACTTCACTTTTGGCTGCTTTCCACGGTTGGAGAAGCAAAGTCCGGGTCAATCCACTTGCTGTTCATTTTGATTAGCGTCAGCCTGTCGGCACTGTCGGTTGACAGGCGGCTGCGCTTATCGGTGATAATGCCCCCGGCAGCGCTGAACACCCTTTCTGATAGCACGCTGGCGGCAGGGCAGGCAAGCACCTCCAAGGCGTACAGGGACAGTTCCAGCCACGTGTCCAACTTGGATTGCGAAGACCCAGTACAGTTTGTTCTCCACTATCCGGACAACACGTGTGTCCCGGGAAAAGCAGCCCAGCATGAAGTCAGCCATGTGTGCCAGACTCTGAATAGGCATGACGTCACTGCCCCCACCAGAAGGATCACTTGCCATTTCCTCCTCTTCCTCTTCCGCCTCCTCTCCGCCCCATCCGCGCTGAACCAATGGGACGCACACAGCCTGACTGCTACCCTCGCCGCCAGCATCCTCCTCCTCTTCCACAGCCACCTCCACGTCGTCCTCCTCCTCCTCATCCTCCTCCTCCTGCAACTGCCACCGTGAAGCAGACAAAAGTGTGGTCTGACTGTGTAGCTCCGTTGCGTCTCCTCCTGCCCCCGTCTCCTCTGTGTGCAATGCGTTCTCCCTTATTGCGATGAGGGATTCTTTAAGGACGCATAGGAGCGGGATGGTTACGCTCGGCCCTGCTGGCTGTGGCCTCACTTCTCTGTCTGAACTGTCCTCTGCCTGTGGACATCCCTCTGCCTGTGGACATCCCTCTGCCTGTGGACATCCCTCTGCCTGTGGACATTCCTCTGCCTGTGGACATCCCTCTGCCTCTTGCTGCCTTTTTCGGTGCTGCGCAGACCACCACCTCTCCACTGCTTTCCTCGCTGGACATCACCCTGGACCGGGTCAGTATCGGACAGTACAAAGCGGTGGTACATTTCATACTCCAGCCGTGGCCTGTTTTCATTCTCCCAATGCCTTGAGACATGTACTGAATGTAAATGAAGGTGTTGTAATCGCGTCTCTCTGTGACAATAGCTCGATACTATCAACTGCCAATTTTATTTTTAACTTTTTTTTTTTTTTAGCGAACAGTTTTTTTCAACTTACTGATGTTTTCCAGTCTCTGTTTGGAAACTTTCTATGACTTTTTTCGTACTGGGTGCATTTGGTATAAATATGCAGAGAGTTATTTATGGTTTAATCGCAGAACGATGCAAAGGGAAAGCGTCGTCTAAAGGAGAATCATTTACCTCAGATAATTCAACCAGCAACTATGGCCCCCAACAGCATTTCCGCGCCCCCGTCCTCGTCCACGTCCTATTCCGCTAGCCCCCCTCCGCATTTTATTTTTTTTTGGTTACAATATTTTGCCTTCACAGCCGTGAAATAATTTTGCAAGAGAACGCACAGTACAGTTGCCAATTATAAGGCCTAATATTTTAGAGTTCAAGGTACACAGCCGTGTACTAACTTTTCAGACGGTGGGTATTAACACCAGGTATTTAAAGAATTTTGCAAGAGAACGCACAGTACAGTTGCCAATTATAAGGCCTAATATTTTATAGTATAATTATGTGGAGGCCCAAGAGGTGAGACCTGTTAAAAATTATGTGGAGGCCCAAGAGGTGAGACCTCTTAAAAATTATGTGGTGGCCCAAGAGGTGACACCTTTTAAAGGCTGCAGTTATCCACAGATTTGCATGCAATGTAAAATGGTTACACTCATTTTATAAAGGCAACTATCATGAAAAATCAGTTTAAATGTATTGAGGGCAGCACAGAGTATTTCTACAGAGGAAGGAGTATTCTTTTTATTTTTTTTCCTTTTTTTTATATGTATATGCTGTTGCCTTCAGTATATGAGAGTTGATTTCATGATGCTACTGCAGCCACTTAAAACGTTTTAAGTCTTGTTTTGTTTTTTTGAATACTGAGAATGCTATTTTGGTACCAGGTTTTGATATGTAAAGGAACTGAACACATTTAAAATCGGAAGTGTTACCAAAATTATAATTGATCATAATTTTATTTACCTTTTGTGGACAGGCCCAGGGGACCTCTAAAGATTGGGAGGCCCAGGGTGAACCCTCTTTAAAGATTTTGTGGAGGCCCAAGAGGTGAGACCTCTTAAAGATTTTGGACCCAAAGTTAGACCTCTTTAAAGATATTTGTGGAGGCCCAAGAGGTGAGACCTCTTAAAGATTTGTGGAGGCCAAGAGGTGAGACCTTAAAGATTTTGTGGAGGCCCAAGAGGTGAGACCTCTTAAAGATTTTGTGGAGGCCCAAGAGGTGAGACCTCTTAAAGATTTTGTGGAGGCCCAAGAGGTGAGACCTCTTAAAAGATTTTGTGGAGGCCCAAGAGGTGAGACCTCTTAAAATTTTGTGGAGGCCCAAGAGGTGAGACCTCTTAAAATTTTGTGGAGGCCCAAGAGGTGAGACCTCTTAAAGATTTTGTGGAGGCCCAAGAGGTGAGACCTCTTAAAGATTTTGTGGAGGCCCAAGAGGTGAGACCTCTTAAAGATTTTGTGGAGGCCCAAGAGGTGAGACCTCTTAAAGATTTTGTGGAGGCCCAAGAGGTGAGACCTTTAAAAATTATGTGGAGGCCCAAGAGGTGAGACCTGTTAAAATTTTGTGGAGCCCAAGAGGTGAGACCTCTTAAAAATTTTGTGGAGCAATTCTACGGCGGTTTAAGGAGGAGGAGGAGGAGGTGGAGGAGGAAATGCACTTCATACAGATGGCACTTCACTTTTGGCTGCTTTCCCACTGTTAACTCTCTTAAACCTTTTGTGGAGGCCCAAAAGGTGAGACCTGTTAAAATTATGTGGAGGCCCAAGAGGTGAGACCTGTTAAAACATTTTGTGGAGGCCCAAGAGGTGAGACCTGTTAAACCTTTGTGGAGGCCAAGAGGTGAGACCTGTTAAAAATTATGTGGACGGCCCAAGAGGTGAGACCTGTTTAAACATTTTGTGGAGGCCCAAGAGGTGAGACCTGTTAAAACCTTTTGTGGAGGCCCAAGAGGTGAGACCTGTTTTAAAAATTATGTGGAGGCCCAAGAGGTGAGACCGGTTAAAAATTATGTGGAGGCCCAAGAGGTGAGACCTGTAAAAATTATGAGGAGGCCAAGGTGAGACCTCTTAAACATTTTGTGGAGCCCAAGAGGTGAGACCTGTTAAAAATTATGTGGAGGCCCAAGAGGTGAGACCTGTTAAAAATTATGAGGGGCCCAAGAGGTGAGACCTCTTAAACATTTTGTGGAGGCCCAAGAGGTGAGACTCTAAACCTTTGTGGAGGCCCAAGAGGTGAGACCTGTTAAAAATTATGTGGAGGCCCAAGAGGTGAGACCGGTTAAAAATTATGTGGAGGCCCAAGAGGTGAGACCTGTTAAAAATTATGAGGAGGCCAAGAGGTGAGACCTCTTAAACATTTTGTGGAGGCCCAAGAGGTGAGCCATAAACATATAAATATTTCTTATTACGGAGCAATTCTACGGCGGTTAAGGAGGAGGAGGAGGAGGAGGTGGAGGAGGAAATGGCACTTCATACAGATGGCACTTCACTTTTGGCTGCTTTCCACGGTTGGAGAAGCAAAGTCCGGGTCAACTCCACTTGCTGTTCATTTTGATTAGCGTCAGCCTGTCGGCACTGTCGTTGACAGGCGGCTGCGCTTATCGGTTATAATGCCCCCGGCTGCGCTGAACACCCCTTTCTGATAGCACGCTGCGGCAGGGCAGGCAAGCACCTCCAAGGCGTACAGGGACAGTTTCCAGCCACGTGTCCAACTTGGAGACCCAGTAAGTGGTAGGACGCCGAGGGATCGGGGAGGACAGGGTTACGGTCTGCCAGGTACTCCCGCAACATCCGCCGATACTTGTCCCTCCTGCTGATAGCGGGCCCCGCAGTGATGGAAGTTGCACGAGGGGGTGCCATGAACGTGTCCCACACCTTGGAGAGTGTTCCCCTGGTGGCTGTGGGCCTGATGGATGTTGTTGGGACTCTGGGAGACCCTCTCCTCTCTGCCGCCAGCGATGGTGGGTGGGAAATCTCCATCATGTTCTGCACGAGTTCCCTCTGGTATTTCCAGCAATCGATTCGTCCTCTCCTCTACCGGAATAAAAGAGGAGACGTTATCTTTATACCGGGGGTCCAGGAGTGCGAAGACCCCAGTACAGTTTGTTCTCCACTATCCGGACAACACGTGTGTCCCGGGAAAAGCAGCCCAGCATGAAGTCAGCCATGTGTGCCAGACTCTGAATAGGCATGACGTCACTGCCCCCACCAGAAGGATCACTTGCCATTTCCTCCTCTTCCTCTTCCGCCTCCTCTCCGCCCCATCCGCGCTGAACCAATGGGACGCACACAGCCTGACTGCTACCCCCCTCGGCCGCCAGCATCCTCCTCCTCTTCCACAGCACCTCCACGTCGTCCTCCTCCTCATCCTCCTCCTCCTGCAACTGCCACCGTGAAGCAGACAAAAGTGTGGTCTGACTGTGTAGCTCCGTTGCCGCTCCTCCTACCCCCGTCTCCTCTGCGTGCAATGCGTTCTCCCTTATTGCGATGAGCGATTCTTTAAGGACGCCTAGGAGCGGAATGGTTACGCTCACTATAGCGTCCTCGCTGCTGACCTTCTTGGTGGACTCCTCAAAGATACGCAGTACATCGCATATGTCTGCCATCCATGGCCACTCGTGGTTGGCAAACTGAGGGAGCTGAGTTGGAGGCACGCGTGGATTCATTATCTGGTACTCCATCAATGCTCTCTGCTGCTCACACCCCTGGCCAACATGGAATAGGTGGAATTCCAGCGAGTCGGCAGGGTCGCACAACAGCCGATGTTCAGGCAAATGGAGGCGTTGCTGAGTTTTTAAGCTAGCAGCAGCTACAGTTGACTTCCGAAAGTGAGCGCACAAGCGCCGCACTTTCACCAGTAGCTCTGCCAGGTTGGGGTAAGTCTTCAGAAATTTTTGGACTACCAGATTAAAAACGTGGGCCAGGCATGGTACGTGATTGAGTTCGGCAAGCTCCAGAGCCGCCACCACGGTTACGGCCGTTATCGCACACGACCATGCTGGTCCTAGC
This sequence comes from Rhinella marina, assembly GCA_900303285.1. Taxonomy (NCBI): domain Eukaryota; kingdom Metazoa; phylum Chordata; class Amphibia; order Anura; family Bufonidae; genus Rhinella; species Rhinella marina. The sequence continues at coordinate 25,175 of ONZH01008163.1, forward strand.
TGCAGCGGCGACAGCCACATCTCCGTCTGCTGCAATATGGGCGTCCCTCACCTCTGGGGCGCTGTGCTTCCTGTCGCCCAAGCTGATGAGCTTTAGCACCGCCTGCTGACGTCTCCCCCGGCGCCAGTGCTGCAACGCTTCCAGCTAGCGGCTGAGGGAGATGTTAAGGCACAGGAGGAGGAGGAGGAGGAAGGAGGGAGGAGGAGGGGGGTTTTATCAGAACCCATGCTGCAATCTTGGGCGGGGTGGTGTAGGTAGGCCGTCTCTGTTTGCGACCCCCGTCCCCGCTCCACTACATTCACCCCAGTGTGCCGTCAGAGAAATGTATCGTCCCTGGCCGCAAGCGCTTGTCCATGAGTCGGTGGTCAAGTGGACCTTTGCGCTGACTGCGTACCTCAGGGCCCGCCTGATGTTACGCGACACGTGCTGGTGCAGGCGGGACGGCACTCCGGGAAAGTAGTGGCGGCTAGGGACGGAATAGCGAGTGCGGCAGCCGCCATCAGGTCGGCGGAAGGCCTGCGTCTCCACAAGCCTAAACGGCAACATCTCCAGGGCCAGCAGTTTGGAGATGTGGCAGTTTAAGGCTTGGGCTTGGGGGTGACTCGAGCGTACTTCCGCCTGCGTCGAACGCCTGCGAGATGGACAGTTGTTGGGAACGAGGATGTGAAGGTGCAGGCGAAGAGGCGGGGGAAGGGGAGGCTGAAGGAGAAGGCCCCAAAGTAGCAGAGGCAGAGGCAGATGTGGAGGTGTCCTGGCTGGAGGTCTGGACCGCAGTGGCAGCACACAACAAAGGGGAAGAGGCAGTGGCAGCAAGACGCGGCGCAGTTTGTAATGCCGTTTCTCTCTCCCACTCAGCCCAGTGCTTGAATTCCAAGTGACGCGCCGCATGCCTGAGGTGGTCAGATTGCTCTTCTCAGAGCCCCTACTCAGTTTTGAGTGGCAGAGTGTGCAAACGCGCTCAGTTTGTCATCCGCACAAACATTAAAATATCTCCACACCACAGAAGTACGAGGCTCGATGGGGGAGCTTCGCGCGACTGGCCGCTGGCGGGAACAGCTTTCGGCCCCTGCTGGCTGTGGCCTCACTTCTCTGTCTGAACTGTCCTCTGCCTGTGCCATCCCTCTGCCTGTCCGTGTCCATCCCTCTGCCTGTGGGACATCCTCTGCCTGTTGGACATCCCTCTGCCTGTGGACATCCCCTCTGCCTGTGGACATCCCTCTGCCTGTGGACATCCTCTGCCTCTTGCTGCCTTTTTCGGTGCTGGCGCAGACCACCACCTCTCCACTGCTTTTCCTCGCTGGACATCACCCCTGGCCAAGTGGGGTCGGTCATTTCGTCATCCACCAGCTCCTCTTCCACTTCCTCACTCTTGCTCCTCCTCCTGCCCACTGGAACATTCCAACAGCCTCCCTTGATGGCAACTGCGTCTCATCATCATCATCGCTCCATGATAACAGATGCTGGCTCAGGGTCCACATCAGCAGGAGATGGCGAAAACTGCCAGTGTTTGGGCATCACTACAAACAAATTCCTCTGCTAGCTCCTGGGATTCTTCCGGCACATCTTGAAAAAAGGACCCGAAAAGAGCTCCTGGGAGGGGTCAAGGGTGGGATGACTCTGTTGGCCAGGTGTGGAGGAAGGAGGGTCAGAGTGAGACTGTGTGGATGACTGGCTGGTGGACAACTGTGTGGAAGCGCTATCGGCTATCCATTGCACCACCTGTTCAACCTGCTCAGGCCTCAACAGCGGTGTAACCCGCCCCCTGCTTAACTGTCCCATAAAGGCAGGGATTCTGGATGAGCGGGATCCTGGCTGATCCTCACCAGCACACATTGTATCCCACTGGCTTCAACAAGCCCCCAACAGCATTTCCGCGCCCTCCGTCCTCGTCCACGTCCACGTTCCTATTCCGCTAGCCCCTCCGCATTTTTATTTTTTTTTTTGTTGCAAATACAATATTTGGGTATATAATTAGGTATGTGAAATAATTTAGCAAGAGAACGCACAGTACAGTGCCTATTAAAAGGCCTAGATATTGTATATTTCAAAGTACACAGCCGGTAGTAACTGAACAGACGTGGGTAATTTACACCAGGTATGTGAGATAATTTAACAAGAGAACGCACAGTACAGTGGCCTATTAAATGGCCTAGATATTGTATATTTCAAAGTAACACAGCGTGTAGTAACAGAACAGACGGTGGGTATTTACACAGCAGGTATGTGAAGATAATATTAACAAGAAAACGCACAGTACAGTGGCCTATTAAAATGCCTAGATATTGTATATTTTCAAAGTACACAGCCGTGTAGTAACAGAACAGACGGTGGGTATTTACACCAGGTAATGTGAGATAATTTAACAGAGAACGCACAGTACAGTGGCCTATTAAAATGCCTAGATATTGTATATTTCAAAGTACACAGCCGTGTAGTAACTGAACAGACGGTGGGGTATTTACACCAGGTATGTGAGAATAATTTAACAAGGAGAACGCACAGTACAGTGCCTATTTAAAATGCCTAGATATTGTATATTTCAAAGTACACAGCCGTGTAGTAACAGAACAGACGGTGGTATTTACACCAGGTATGTGAGATAATTTAGCAAGAGAACGCACAGTACAGTGGGTCTATTAAAATGCCTAGATATTGTATATTTCAAAGTACACAGCCGTGTAGTAACTGAACAGACGGTGGGTATTACACAGGTTATGTGAGATATTTAACAAGAGAACGCACAGTACAGTGGCCTATTAAAATGCTAGATATTGTATATTTCAAAGTACACAGCCGTGTAGTAACTGAACAGACGGTGGGGTATTTACACCAGGTATGTGAGATAATTTAACAAGAGAACGCACAGTACAGTGCCTATTAAAATGCCTAGATATTGTATATTTCAAAGTACACAGCCGTTGTAGTAACTGAACAGACGGTGGGTATTTACACCAGGTTATGTGAGATAATTTAACAAGAAAACGCACAGTACAGTGGCCTATTAAATGGCCTAGATATTGTATATTTCAAAGTACACAGCCGTGTAGTAACAGAACAGACGGTGGGTATTACACCAGGTATGTGAGATAATTTAACAAGAGAACGCACAGTTACAGTGCCTATTAAAATGCCTAGATATTGTATATTTCAAAGTACCACAGCCGTGTAGTAACTGAACAGACGGTGGTATTTACACCAGGTATGTGAGATAATTTAAGCAGAGAACGCAACAGTACAGTGGCCTATTAAAATGCCTAGATATTGTATATTTCAAAGTACACAGCCGTGTATGTAAACTGAACAGACGGTGGGTATTTACACCAGGTATGTGAGATAATTTAACAAGAAAACGCACAGTACAGTGGCCTATTAAATGGCCTAGATATTGTATATTTCAAAGTACACAGCCGTGTAGTAACTGAACAGACGGTGGTATTTACACCAGTATGTGAGATAATTTAACAAGAAACGCACAGTACAGTGGCCTATTAAATGGCCTAGATATTGTATATTTCAAAGTACAAGCCGTGTAGTAACTGAACAGACGGTGGGTATTTACACCCAGGTATGTGAGATAATTTAACAAGAAAACGCACAGTACAGTGCCTATTAAATGGCCTAGATATTGTATATTTTCAAAGTACACAGCCGTGTAGTAACAGAACAGACGGTGGGTATTACACCAGGTATGTGAGATAATTTAGACAAGAGAACGCACAGTACAGTGGGCCTATTAAAATGCCTAGATATTGTATATTTCAAAGTACACAGCCGTGTAGTAACTGAACAGACGGAGTGGGTATTTACACCAGGTATGTGAGATAATTTAGGCAAGAGAACGCACAGTACAGTGGCTATTAAATGCCTAGATATTGTATATTTCAAAGTACACACAGCCGTGTAGTAACTGAACAGACGGTGGGTATTTACACCAGGTATGTGAGATAATTAACAAGAAAACGCACAGTACAGTGGCCTATTAAATGGCCTAGATATTGTATATTTTAAAGTACACAGCCGTGTAGTAACTGAAACAGACGGTGGGTATTTACACCAGTATGTGAGATAATTTAACAAGAAAACGCACAGTACAGTGGCCTATTAAATGGCCTAGATATGTATATTTCAAAGTACACAGCCGTGTAGTAACTGAACAGACGGTGGTATTTACACCAGGTATGTGAGATAATTTAACAAGAGAACGCACAGTACAGTGGCCTATTAAATGCCTTGATATTGTATATTTCAAAGTACACAGCCGTTGTAGTAACTGAACAGACGGTGGGTATTTACACCAGGTATGTGAGATAATTTAACAAAGAGAACGCACAGTACAGTGGCCTATTAAAATGCCTTGATATTGTATATTTCAAAGTACACAGCCGGTGTAGTAACTGAACAGACGGGTGGGTATTTACACCAGGTATGTGAATAATTTAACAAGAGAACGCACAGTACAGTGGCCTATTAAAATGCCTAGATATTGTATATTTCAAAGTACACAGCCGTGTAGTAACAGAACAGACGGTGGGTATTTACACCTGGTATACAAAAAGGGTATTGCAGCGCACACAGAACCAGAACACTAGAGCCAATAACTGTATTTAAAAAAATAAAATAAAATTCACAGCCGTATACTGCCAGATCAGATGGTGCATATATACACACTAGTTATATAACAGGGTTTTTCAGCCAAAAGAACGCTGAACAGTAGTGCCAAATATAGTTTGGTATGTAGCAGAGCACCTAATACACCACTAATGCCTCTCTCTGTCCCTACTCCAGCAGCTATCCCTGAATACAGGCAGCCGTTCTCTGTAAAGTCTATATTGTAGTAAAGCTATCACTGTAAGTCCACTATAGTAGCCCTGATAAGGGCTTTTAATCACGCTCCTGCCTGTCCAACAGCTAAAACCTGTCTCTCCCTTCTCCAGCCTCTGTCCCTGACTAAGTTCACGCAGCATATGCGTACGAGCAGGAAGAGCTGAGTTTTTAATATTCGAGGTCACATGGTTTTTTCCAGCCAATCCATGTAGACGCTGTTTTCGCGCTGCCAGCGTGCTCAGCGTGCCTGTCATACCCCCCCTGCATGTTGATTGGTGGAAAAAGAGCGCCAGGGAAGGTGGGAGGGGAAACGAATTCTAAGTGCGCCATCGCCGTTATACTCGATTGAAATCGAGTATGCCGAATATCGTAGTATTCGATCGAATACCGGCTCGATCGAACACTACTCGCTCAT
>ONZH01008164.1:0-22169 GCA_900303285.1 Rhinella marina
TTGCAAATGTGAAATTGATTCACTAAAATGTTTGCATACTTATGTCTTTGCTGTATTTTAGCTACACTGTTTTAATGGTTCAGCACTTTAGCCCATTGTGTGTACTCTTTCTGGTACTGCAATGTGTCCTATTATGCACTTATTGTACGGTGTTTTTAGTAAATTATTCACTTATTGATAGCTAGCAGCAGTGAGCATCTTATTTTTCTAGTTCATATGGACTGCCTCTAAAGATTGTACGCCGCGGCCTAGCCTCATGCGTATGACACATTCACGCGTTAATAGTACACTAAGGATTCGTACGCACTTTTGTATGCTAATCCTTACGTATTGCGTACTTTTAACTACGCTGACTGTATGTTCGTAATTTGGGCAGAAAATGTCCGCAAAACAACGATTGTTTTTTTTCAACATAGATTCCACCGAATAAATTCGTTTAAGTACGAATCTTGTCAGAAATTCGGCGAAGAGAATTTTGGATGATTCGCTCATCTCTATCTGTAACCATGGAAACAAGCAGCGTATAATGTTATAGAGAAATGAATCCAACCAGCAAAGGCAGCAATATGGACAATCACAATACATTAGTAAGTGCCTTGTATCAACTTCTTCTAGATGATAAATGCCTTTTACTGAAGTAGACATCCCCTTTAAGTACATTTTCTGTGTCCAGTGCTGGGCTACTTCATCGTTTCATTTTACTACTTTTGCACAATAATTTTTTTTTTCATATATATATATTTTTTTTTTTTGTGTCGCCACATATCAAGGCCCATATTAACACTAATTTATTTTTTTAATTTTTTTAACAAGCAAAAACCAGCAATTCTAGTTTGGTTTTCTTGGGGTTTATTTTTACGTGTTCTCTGTTCAGCATAAATTAAGGAAACAGTACCAAATAGAAGGAAAGGATTTTATTTTTGCAACTTTTTCATTTACAAGTAATTTAAACACACTTTACTACAACTTTCACTTTTTAACCAGACAGGCGATCTTAGCAATAAGATAATCTTTATATAGCACCAACATCAGATGTTCCGATCACTTGTATAATACACTGTACTACTTATGCAGTACAGTGTATTACCCTGTCAGTGCTATACTGACAGCTGCCAGGGGGTGGAGCCTGATGGGCATACATTATCCCTGCCCACAGCTGCCATGATAAGCCATTCACTGCAGTGCCAGTGCCTAACACCCCATGCGCACGTCCATTGCCCGCCCGCATCACAGACACTGATCCATTCCCTTGAAGGGGTCCACAATCCAGAGTGCAAGTGGCCTAACCGAGGAAACTGCTTCCCTCTGAACCGCTTACATGCCGCGCTCACTATTGACCACGGCGTCTAAGGGGTTAAACGACCCAGATCGGCACTTTTGCTGGTCTGGGCTGTTAGAGCAGGAACTTGGCCGTCAGGCGACAGCAGAGGTCCTGCTCATCCCTTCAAAAGGGGACCCGTGCAGTGCCAAGACTAGGTCACCATAAACAAGCCTAGGCTTAGTCCTCTTAGTGACCGCGTATTGGCAGTCACTAAGGGGTTAAAGGGGCTATCCAGGATTAGAAAAGCAGGTCTTCAGACAGCACCAGGTTGTGTCTAGTATTACAGCTCACCGCTGGTGAAGCCAATGGCGCAGGGCTGCAATAACACAGACAACCTGCGGACTGGTGTGGGGCTGTTTTTGGAAGAAAGTAGTCAAGATAGCCTAATCCCGGACAGTCCCTTTAAAAGGGTTGGCCCATCTGGGTTATTGATGCAGTTTGCTAGGATATGTTATTAGTGACAGGAGCGGGTCCCTCACCAGTCTCCAGAACAGGGATCACTGCGCATGAGCGGCCTGCTCACCGTTTACTTCAGGGGCCCTGTTCTGGAGATAAATGCAGAATCCCACGTCTAGGACCTTCTCCTACCTGATATTATCATCACTGTCCCAGATAGGCCATCCCCTTGAAGCACACTTACCAATTGTGGTCAAAAGGGGCGTTCCCACTCATAAAATGTCCCCACCCCCATTTTCCACTTTAAAAAAAAAAAAGACACTAAGTGCCCAAAGTATTGCGACGACCGAGCTCCTCCTGCGGTGGACATGCTGAGTGTAGCAGACTGAAATCAATGCATCATGGGACGAGGAGCATTTAGGTATTTTACAACAGCCAGAAGTGCAGCTGTGATGGATGGAGTTCCCCTTTAAGAAGTCATGGTCAACTCGTAGTCAATAAAAAGGATCTTCAGGCCGGAGTAAACGAGCGCCCCTTTATTCCTCCACAGCCAGGGGGGGCCCTTTCTTCTTCATAGAGCGTCCAATGACGGCACCACAGATGAGCACAACAACAAAACCGAGACCCCCAATCCCCCCCAGAAGCCACGTTTCCATAGTGCTGGACCCAGGCACTGCATGAGAATGTCTCTGCTCTTCTCCCAGCACCAGAAGTGGTCCCACCGAGGCCAGCGCCTGCCTGTCCGCCAACCAGGGTCCTGTAGGAAGAGGCAGAGGGTCAGAAGATGCTGCCACTGGGTCCGAAAATGGGGCGCTGACGCTACAATGTTAAAGGCTATGGACACCTTGGGGTCAAGTTTTTGTTTAAATTAGTACCTTGTACTCCTTTTGAGCTAAAAATCATTTTTTCATTTGGTCTTTATTAAAAATTTTGAGCCTCTCTCTCTGTACAGCCTTGAGATTCTCCAGTAGCAGGCTCTGTAGTTTTACTCTGTGTCAGGAATAAGGTCCACCTTAACCTTCGTTATTAGAATGTTTGCAGTGATATTATGTGTTTTATGGTTATATGTCGTAGTATAACATATTCCGGTGTGACTTACCCATATACAGTGGGGAAAAAAGTATTTAGCCACCAATTGTGCAAGTTCTCCCACTTAAAAAGATGAGGTCGGCCTGTAATTGACATCATAGGTAGACCTCAACTATGAGAGACAAAATGAGGAAACAAATCCAGAAAATCACATTTTCTGATTTTTAAAGAATTTATTTGCAAATTATGGTGGAAAATAAGTATTTGGTCACCTACAAACAAGCAAGATTTCTGGCTCTCACAGACCTGTAACTTATGGCACTGGGGCGATGCGGGAACATGATGCCAGCTCGCACGTGCAGCGGGCATCATGGCAGGCAAGTCTCTGCTGTTTCAAACAGCAGAGACTGGACCCTACTTACCGATATAGACGATCGGTAACTTAAGGAATTAGATGCTGAGATCACGGCATCTAACAGTGCTAAACCCGGAAGCGCTCGTTTCCGGGTGTCCTACGAATGCCCCCCTGTGGCCAATCAGGGCACCTGCAGTGGGTTTGAATGCTGTAAACCTTGCTGGTGAGGTTTACAGCATTCATGCTGCAATTATTATTTTGGCCACTAGATGGCAGGCCAGACTAAGAAATGAGCAAAAGGGACATTAAATGGAGTTTTTAAAATCCCTGAATGCGCAAAAATAAAAAAACATGATCTATTTGCTCATTTGTGAGCCTTAAAATAATTACAAAAAATTAAAAACATTTTTTAAAAAAATATAAAAGCTTAAATCACCCCCCTTTCTGTATAATTAAAAAATAAATACCTAAATAACAATAAATATAGACCTCATTGGCATCACTGCGACCGAAAACTCCCGCACTTTTAAAATATAAAAAAAAATAAATTAAAAAAATTTCACATACGGCGAATTGCGTGACGGAAAAAAAGCCTCAAAATGGCCGATTCGCTGTTTTTTGTAGCTTTAAATAAAAAGCGATCAAAAAGTCACACACACCCTAGAATGGTATCAATAAAAAGTTCAGATCGCCCCACAAAAAAATGAGCCCCCATACAGCTCCGTACACAAATACCAAAACGTTATAGGGGGTCAAGATATGACAAAAAAAAATAAAATACATTTTTTTCCTAACTTTATTATTTTTATCACTATCAAAACGCAAGAAAAACTATACATATTAGGTATCGCCGGATTCGTACCGACCAGTAGAATGAAAGTTACTGTCAGTTTTAATGAACATCGAATGCCGTAAATAAAAAAAAACCCGTAAAACTGTAGCGGAATTGCGGTTTTTTTTGCTATTTCACCCGATTTGGAGTTTTTCCCGCTTCCCACTATATCATATGCAATATTAAGTGGTGGCGTTGGAAAGTACAACTTGTCCCGCAAAAAACAAACTGTCATACAACTATGTTAACTGAAAAATAAAGTTATGGCTGTATCAAGGCAGGGAGCGCAAAACAAAAACGCAAAACCGAAAAAACCTCCGGGGCTGAAAGGGTTAAGAGGCTCCTCTGTCCTCCACTCATCATCTGTAGTAATGGCTCCTGTTTGTTATCAGTATAAAAGACACCTGTCCACAACCTCAAACAGCCACACTCCACTATGGTGAAGACCAAAGAGCTGTCGAAGGACACCAGAAACAAAATTGTAGACCTGCACCAGGCTGGGAAGACTGAATCTGCAAGAGGAAAGCAGCTTGGTGTGAAGAAATCAACTGTGGGAGCAATAATTAGAAAATGGAAGACATAAGAGACCACTGATATTCTCCCTCCATCAGGGGCTCCATGCAAGATCTCACCCTGTGGGGTCAAAATGATCACAAGAACTGGGAGCATAAATCCCAGAACCACACGGGGGGACCTAGTGAATGACCTGCAGAAAGCTGGGACCAACGTAACAAAGGATACCGTCAGTAACACACTACGCCACCAGGGACTCAGATCCTGCTGCGCCAGACATGTCCCCCTGCTTAAGCCAGTACATATCCGGGCCCGTCTGAAGTTTACTAGAGAGCATTTGGATGTTCCAGAAGAGTATTGGGAGAATGTCATATGGTCAGATGAAACCAAAGTAGAACTGTTTGGTAGAAACATAGCTCGTCGTGTTTGGAGGAGAGTGAATGCTGAGCTGCATCCAAAGAACACAATACCTACTGTGAAGAATGGGGGTGGCAACATCATGCTTTGGGGCTGTTTCTCAGCAAAGGGACCAGGACGACTGATCCGTGTACATGAAAGAATGAATGGGGCCATGTATCGTGAGATTTTGAGTGCAAACCTCCTTCCATCAGCAAGGGCACTGAAGATGAAACATGGCTGGGTCTTTCAGCATGACAATGATCCCAAGCACACCGCCAGGGCAACGAAGGAGTGGCTTCATAAGAAGCATTTCAAGGTCCTGGAGTGGCCTAGCCAGTCTCCAGATCTCAACCCCATAGAAAACCTTTGGAGGGAGTTGATGTCTGTGTTGCCCAGCGACAGCCCCAAAACATCACTGCTCTAGAGGAGATCTGCATGGAGGAATGGGCCAACATACCAGCAACAGTGTGTGCCAACCTTGTGAAGACTTACAGAAAACGTCTGACCTCTGTCATTGCCAACAAAGGATATATAACAAAGTATTGAGATGAACTTTTCTTATTGACCAAATACTTATTTTCCACCATAATTTGCAAATAAATTCTTCAAAAATCAGATAATGTGATTTTCTGGATTTGTTTTCTCATTTTGTCTCTCATAGTTGAGGTCTACCTATGATGTCAATTACAGGCCGACCTCATCTTTTTAAGTGGGAGAACTTGCACAATTGGTGGCTGACTAAATACTTTTTTCCCCCAACTGTATACGGTGTGTATTTATGTATTTGTATCTGCGTATTACAAGGCCAGCAGCCATGTTGGGGGTAATTAATTTATAGAGAGCCGAGCCGTCTGCCTTGGTCATGTAAAATAGCCAAACTGCTCCCTGGGAAGTAGTTAGCACTGTGGTGCTAAGGAGGATGGGCCCATTTGTGGATCACTCTTCAGTAAGAGGACAGCAGACTCTGACCCCAGTTGTCAGCAGGGGATCCTAACCAGAGAACGAAAAATAATTTTAGTGCTTTATAACTTGTTCTGGAGGGGGCGGATGTCTCCAGAATCCAGATCACCACCTCTGGTATGATGGGGGCATCGCATGGACACCAAACAGGGCGTATCAGCTTGCCTTCATCTTCTTAAAAGAAGGATCTCAACTTCCGGGCGTCCTCGACGTGTTGTTTGATATGCTAGGACTCGGAATGGTGAGATATTAATTATGAAGAAGGGCTGGGGCCTGTATCTTCACCAGGGCAACTGGGACAATATCTTTTGGATATTTTCACACGTGTTCCCTAGATGGGCAGGCTGCATGTGTAATGAAGTGCTGTCCAATTTCCATACATTAGACCTAAAAGTTGGATGGTTTGTCTTGTAACCTTAAAGGGGTTCTCTGGTAATTAAGAAAATGAAAATACGTAAATATTGCTTTATTATGAATATATTCCCAAATACCTTTCATTAGTTATTATGGTCCGTTTTGTCTGGGGAGCAATCATTAGAATAAATAAAATGGCCGCCGTCCTGTTAGTACACATAGAACCGGTCCTAATCATCAGGATGACAAGTTACTTCACAACACTGAGGTAAAGAGTTGCCTCATCCTCCTCTCTGCTTGTCAGGGATTATGGTCCTGAATACACATAAGATCTTCAGCTGAATCTCTGTAGTAAAGGAGTTCATGAGGAGACATGAAGTACAGACAGGACAGACTGTGGTAATGGAGACTGCATACAAGAGCTGCTGCTCATCAGCCACATCCTCATCTCTTCTCTGTACTTTATGTCTCCTCATGAACTCCTTTCCCTCAGAGATTCAGCTGTATTGACAAGCAGAGCAAAGTGGAGGATGAGGCAGCTCTTTAGCTCAGTGTTGTGAAGTAACTTGTCCTCCGGTGTGATTAGGACAGGTTCTGTGTGTACTGATAGGATGGCGGCCATTTTGTTTCTCCTAATGATTGCTCCCCAGACAAAAGGAATCATTATAGCTAATGAAAGGTATTTGGGAATATATTTATAATATTTAAGTATTTTTATTTTCTTAATTCCTGGAGAACCCCTTTAAGAACCTGTTAGCTCCATGAAGAGTGTGTGTGTTCAGTCTGAGGCTGTATGTTTTTCCATGAGGCTTACTACCGTGTGTGTGTCTGCTTGCGAGTGGAACACTCAGGGGTTTCCTGTCGACCTTGTAATGAACAGGTGGTGGCGGCAAAAGTTCATTGCTATTGCATGGGTGTGCTTGCAGGCTTCAGGTGGCGATTTATGCTCTGGTTATGGCCCGGCGCAGGTCGTAGCAGCGTGTGAGGTGCATCAGCCTGAAGGGCTTGGGCAACCCTTGTCACGTGACGCGGTGGGCTGGTCTAGTCTCCGGTATGCGACACTCTGTTCCATCAGGCAGCTCAGCTGATGGCTCCTTATCTCTGACATTTTAACACATAGCTCAGTTCTTAGTAAATTAGAGATAAGGGTTACTAGAAGACTGCACAAAGTGAAAGTACCATTCTCACAGCTAGGAAAACAGTTAACCCTTTTTGATAAAACTGCTCAATACTTAATAAAGACCAATTGAAGAAAAGATTTTTAGCCCAAAATGAATAAAATGCAATAAAAAAGTTAAAAAATCCCCTGAAGGTATACACCGTCTTTAAATAACCCATAATGCATTGCCCCCTGGTAACAAGAAGACAGCAACAATCTAAATGCAGCTTTAGAAGTGACTGGAGTAGGAAGACTTGCAGATACCTTCACAAATGCGAACTGTATCTGTAGCAGCTAGGAGGGAGAGGCTAGCCTCTGTATTGACCTTGCATAGGACTGCCTACACTGTAACAACCCATCAGCTGTGAGCAGGACGACCACATTAGAACAGGTTTTTAAGCTTGCTGTTCATTGACAGTAAACATGCTGGGATGTGACCATGGACAGCTTAAGTTGTGAAAGCTATATTGCCAGATGTAGCAGAGCTGAGCTGGTCATTGCTATGTCCAGCAGTCCTATGCAAGGACGCTCAGCACCAGCTTTGTGCGTCTACAATCATTCTCAGTTACTTACCTTGTCCAACTTGTCTCTTGCCCAGTCCTCTTGGTCTTCTGTAGGATGGGTCCCAAACTCTGCTCTCACCGTAGGAGGCGGCACAGTCCTGGGTATTACAGCATTGGCAGATATCACTGGGGCCCTCAACAGCTGACCAACTGAGGAGACACAGAATCAGCATTATACCTCCAGCTATGGAATTAGGCTTCAATTCTCTGACAGCAAGCAGAGCTAATGCCCCATTAAGGGGACCCCTTCATGGAAGGTCCAGTGCAGAAGTGTAGTACTGGTGCTCAATGTAAATTCTAGGCTGATGTTTTGTCACCACCCAGTGGCCAGTACTGGTACTACAACCAATGAAACCTGCAGCCTGGGTGTCTCCAACCTGTGTTTGATGGGAGTTACACCTGAGTATTGATAAACTAAGGCCCACAGAATCCTTCATGCAAACTGTCACTAGAGGTCACTGTAGCACAGGGGCCCCCTGTAGACTTAGGGCCACATTGTCTTACCTGTTGGAAGTTTTGCTGTAGGAACAGGCCTTGTTCATAGGATCGGGGATCTGGGTGTCGGCAGCCGCCCTCAGGGAGCAGGTGATGTAGATCTAAGGGTGATAAGTCAAAAAGCCCCAATAAGGTGTATGACCACAACCCCCTCAGGGGGCGCTCTTCTGTCAGTCCCCATGAAGACCCTTACCATGGACGCCTGGGAGTCAACAAGCTGGAAGGCATCCACCATGAACTGCAGCTTGTCCTGCTGGGATCTTGGAGATCGGAAAGCAGAGGAGGACTCTTCTTGGGTCCCATCCACCAGGCACCTATGGATGAAGACCATTAGTGGGGACCCCATGACACCACGGCTGCAGGAACCAGGGGGGGCTACATACCCACTGAAGGTGATGATCTCATAGCGGGGGCTGGAGCCGGAGTCAGGAGAAGTGGTGGCCACACAGCTGTCAATGAACAGCATCATAGAGACGTGGTTCTCACCCTCCAAAGAAGCCTCAATGTAGAAGACATCTCCAAGGCTGAAGACGAGTGATGGCCTGGGGGCGCTCCAGTCCTCTGCCAAGGCAACAGTCCATTAATAGTACACAGAAGACAAGAGGTGTCCACCCATCTGTCTGTAGTTGTGTCAGTCATCACTGTAGTTCTGACATTCTATTCATGAGCCAGGATACTCCATGAAAACGACCCTCCTACAGAGAGCAGCTTTATATTACATTATATACGGTACATTTGGCTGTGAACCTACCGGACATCAGTCGTAAGGAGAAGACCATCCGCTCTTCTGAGGACACGGTGCTGGAAAAAGGAAGCCAGGTTGGCCTGATGGCCTGACTGCTCACATTACCGTATCTGCCCCGAGAGAGACCAACAAGATATAGTAGTTACATTCTTGTACATAGGAGGCAGTATTATAGTAGTTACATTCTTGTACATAGGAGGCAGTATTATAGTAGTTACATTCTTGTACATAGGAGCAGTATTATAGTAGTTATATTCTTGTATATAGGAGCAGTATTATAGTAGTTATATTCTTGTACATAGGAGCAGTATTACATTAATTATTTTCTTGTACATAGGAGCAGTATTATAGTTAGTTTACATTCTTGTGTCATAGGAGCAGTATTATATGTAGTTACATTCTTGTACATAGGAGCAGTATTATAGTAGTTATATTCTTGTACATAGGAGCAGTATTATAGTAGTTATATTCTTGTACATAGGAGGGCAGTATTATGTATGTTACTATTCTTGTACATAGGAGGCAGTATTATAGTAGTTACATTCTTGTACATAGGAGCAGTATTATAGTAGTTACATTCTTGTACATAGGAGCAAGTTATTTATAGTAGTGTATATTCTTTGTACATAGGAGCAGGTATATAGTAGTTATATTCTTGTATATTAGGAGCAGTATTCATAGTAGTTATATTCTTGTACATAGGAGGCGCAGTATTATAGTAGTTACATTCTTGTACATAGGAGGCAGTATTATAGTAGTTTACATTCTTGTTACATAGGAGGCAGTATTATAGTAGTTACATTCTTGTACATAGGAGGCAGTATTATAGTAGTTACATTCTTGTACATAGGAGGCAGTATTATAGTAGTTACATTCTTGTACATAGGAGGCAGTATTATAGTAGTTACATTCTTGTACATAGGAGGCAGTATTATAGTAGTTACATTCTTGTACATAGGAGGCAGTATTATAGTAGTTACATTCTTGTACATAGGAGGCAGTATTATAGTAGTTACATTCTTGTACATAGGAGGCAGTATTATAGTAGTTACATTCTTGTACATAGGAGGCAGTATTATAGTAGTTACATTCTTGTACATAGGAGGCAGTATTATAGTAGTTATATTCTTGTACATAGGAGGCAGTATTATAGTAGTTACATTCTTGTACATAGGAGGCAGTATTATAGTAGTTATATTCTTGTACATAGGAGGCAGTATTATAGTTATATTTGTACATAGGGGCAGTTATAGAATTATTCTTGTACATAGGGGGCAGTATTATAGCAATTATATTCTTGTACATAGGAAGCAGTATTATAGCAGTTATATTCTTGTACATAAGAGCAGTATTATAGTAGTTATATTCTTGTACACAGGGGGCAGTATTATAGTAGTTATATTCTTGTACATAGGGGGCAGTATTATAGTAATTATATTCTTGTACATAGGAGGCAGTATTATAGTAATTATATTCTTGTACATAGGAGGCAGTATTATAGTAGTTACATTCTTGTACATAGGAGGCAGTATTATAGTAGTTACATTCTTGTACATAGGAGGCAGTATTATAGTAGTTACATTCTTGTACATAGGAGCAGTATTATAGTAGTTATAGTCTTGTACATAGGAGGCAGTATTATAGTAGTTATAGTCTTGTACATAGGAGGCAGTATTATAGTAGTTATAGTCTTGTACATAGGAGGCAGTATTATAGTAGTTATATTCTTGTACATAAGGAGCAGTATTATAGTAGTTATATTCTTGTACATAGAGCAGTATTATAGTAGTTATATTCTTGTACATAGGAGCAGTATTATAGTAGTTATATTCTTGTACATAGGAGCAGTATTATAGTAGTTATATTCTTGTACACAGGGGGCAGTATTATAGTAGTTATATTCTTGTACATAGGGGGCAGTATTATAGTAATTATATTCTTGTACATAGGGGGCAGTATTATAGTAATTATATCCTTGTACATAGGAGGCAGTATTATAGTAATTATATCCTTGTACATAGGAGGCAGTATTATAGTAATTATATTCTTGTACATAGGAGGCAGTATTATAGTAGTTATATTCTTGTACATAGGGGCAGTATTACAGTATAGGGCAGTGATGGCTAACCTCGGCACTCCAGCTGTGGTGAAACTACGACTCCCAGCATGCTCCATTTATTTCTGTTGAGTTCTGAGAGAAGTCAAGCAAGGGGGGCATCTTGGGAGTTGTAGTTTTACCACAGCTGGAGTGCCAAGGTTAGCCATCACTGGTATAGG
Organism: Rhinella marina; assembly: GCA_900303285.1. Classification (NCBI taxonomy): domain Eukaryota; kingdom Metazoa; phylum Chordata; class Amphibia; order Anura; family Bufonidae; genus Rhinella; species Rhinella marina. Next base: position 11,399 of record ONZH01008164.1, read on the forward strand.
GTGTAATGATGCTTCAGCTGTAAGACCTCTTAGTATTTAGTCAGAAAGTATCTACAGATCAGTCGGATGACATTACAGACCTGAGGCTTGTGTCGCCCTCTGTACTCACCGGGGGTAATAGCACTGGATGGGAACCACAGCTGGGCTAGGGTCAGTGATGGGCATGTTCTGGGCACCAGACGTTGGTTTGAAAGTCAAGTTGGTGCCATAGATGAGCCCATCAGGTGTCATCTGAAATGCACAGCACAAGCAGCACCTTTTAGTTCTGAAGCCTTCTCCATCCTTCTGTTTGTAATACAGGGAAGGAACCTGGAACACTTATTTACTGATATCTGAGACAGCTGCTGAGTTGTTACAGTGTATCAGTGCAGGATTGAGGAGAGTCTGCACATGCTTTCAAAATAAGCTTGAATTTTCTCATTCACTGACATCAAACTCTGTTCCGTAGACGTGCATACAATAGCGCCCCCTAGTGGCACACAATAAATGGCGCAAGCTAAAACTACCAACTCCTGGGTGGTATTTGCTACAATCCGCTCAGAGAAGTGTGCAGAAGTACAATGTACAGCAGCTGTGCTTGGCATCACTCTCAGCCCCATTCAGTTGAATGGGGCTGAGCTGCTCCTAGTCCACGTGACTGATGAACAAGACGTCTCTAGCCTAGGAAAAGCTAAGAGAAGGCTGCAGCGCTCACGTGACTGCTGGTGCCTTCTCAAACAGCTGATCAGCGGGGAGCCTGGGTAATCAGATACTGATGACCTATCTTGAGGACAGTGCATCAGTAGTAAAATCCTGGAAAACCACTTTAAGTTAGCAACTATTAGTTCTACACTGCCACCAAGTGGCCAATCCTAAGAACTGCACCTCCTATCAGATCACAACTCAAGTCAATACCTGTAAGCTGTTCCCACATTCTTGCAACCCAATTTCAAAGACCACCACAGCGTCCGTACTCTGGGGTCCAGCTCCGCAGGATTGGGGTCCCAGGGTGAGATCGGAGTCGTTGATCAGCGTCCCATTCCCATAGACATCCCTCATCACAGTCACCACCATTCTGTCCTCCATGCACTGCACCTGGATCGGGGAGGGCTGCTGCAGCTGTCTGGCTTGTGGCCTCCCTACAGAATACCTAACAGACCCCCTACCATACCGCAGGTGGTAACCTACAGGAGGGGCCTGATACCTCTTGTAGTCACTACTCCACCCGGTCTCCTCATACCCCCTCGTATCCACTTGGCGACGAATTCTAGACAAGCTCTTAAAGGCTGCAAAGTCTGAGCCGAGGATGAGAACTAAAAACCCAAAACAGCGCAACCCAGCTCCACACTGCCCCATAGTGGCCAGAGTAAGAAAAATCACAAGAGAGGAAGCAGCCGCCGCCCTGGACTTATACTCCACCCATCATCTCCTGAGGCCTCCACCTGCTGACATCAGCTGAGGTCATTAATATCCAGGATCAAAGGGGAGGTTTAAAGAAGACTTTTTAGATGGCACCGCCAAACCGCATGGGAATTTTAACATTTTGTTGGGCGTTTTTTTAGAATGACCAGAAAAGTGTTTGTCGGGAGTGTTGACATCTTCAGTGAAGACCGCAGCAGAAAAAAATACATGAGATACTTAACATGTTGATGAATGACTCGGCGTATTGTTATTAGTCTGCCCTCTGGTGGTTGTTTTCAGTACGACAGGTTCCTATTCACTTAGACTGGTCTCATTTATTTGCTCATGAAAAAAGTTGCATCTCTGTGAGAAAAGTCACACATCAACACTAAAAACAGACAAAGAAAAGTACACCAGGAGTCGAAATTGTTTTTGTGACAAATTCTCAAGCTGAAGAAGAGGCGCATCGGTCAGAAAAAGGTTAGAAAACTTCTAAATTAAGCCTCATTCACACGTCAGTGTTTGGTCAGTGATTTCCGTCAGTGATTGTAAGCCAAAACCAGGATTGGAGGCTCCACAGACCTATGGTATAAGGGAAAGATCTGCTCCTGTTCTGTGTTTAGAACCGCACCTGGTTTTTGCTCAAAATCACTGAACGAACACTAACAATGTGAGGCATAAAACAGTATTTTTTTTTTTTTTTTACTAAAAGCAGGCGCACACACGGTAAATGTGCCACACGGATCACCCGCATCCATATGTTCGTTGTGCAAAGGAGCTGTGAAAAATGAAAGGTGGAATCTGATTGGTTGCTATGGGCAACTACGCCAGTTCTACTTTACACCAGTTCTGATAAATGTCCCCCAGACTTTGTCCTGAACTTGTCCACAAAACGCAGACCTTGGACCCATTGAAGTCATTGGGGCACAATTACTAATACCAGCTTTTTAAGCGACCACCGTGAGTCTTCTTACAATGCAACGCGGTCACAGCGGGCTCCGATGAACTAATTAGGACGGCACTATTTCATCGCTCTTTGTGTTACTGGCTGCTCAGCATCCACAAAACCACCTACAGTCAAAAACCTCCTTTGTTAGACACTCAAATGGCGCAGTGGCTTCCGTCCGTAAAAGGCCCCACCCCTAAATCGCATGTACAGACCACAGCTGACCACGAGGGCCGCACGAGAATTTTTCACTGCGATTTGTCTTATGTTTCACTGCGATTTGTCATGTTGTAATATGGCGGCCCCGTGACATCTACTTATATGATGTCAAGTGATCACTTGTGATACCGCAGGAAGAATTTCTGCCATTTAGGAGAGGAGCTTCTTTTTAAGGGTTAAATAGAAGCATATGGGCAAGATATCTTGTTCAATCAAGATATTTCGGACAATGCCACATGTATGCGAGCAATGTCACGTGACCCCTTTGTCCGCCTTCAAAAAAATGTAAATATAGCTGTAATACCCAGCCTGACCACTAGGTCCAAAAAAGCGTGAGGCGGTCGTCCATGACAACCAATTCCAGTCTATCTCTTTGTAATATGAAAGCAGAGACTTGATTGGTTGCTATGGGCAACGCTCCAGTTTGGATACGTTGATATGCTAGAAGACTTGGTCTCCATGGCAACACAAAGATGGCATCTCACGCATATAAGCATGGAGTTAAAAAAATCGAAACTTTTTTGTTGTATTTTTGTAAAAACCTGATTGTAAATCATTACTTCAGTCACTTTCATATTCCCGCCATAAACCATTTTTATAAAAAACACAAAATTAGTTATTTCAGTTGTTTTTGTGATGCAAACTTGTTTTTTCTTTCTAGAAAAATTTGATAAACTAAGGCTCCGAAAATCCATAACTGCCGAGTCTGGTATATACCGGAAACGATCAGCGCCTGATGGGATCCCATTGATTATGAGGTTTGTCAGGTTTCCGTTATGGATTCTGACCATTTTTTTCTGTCTTTTTTATTGTCAAAATCTGCGATGCAGGTGGAATGTAGCCTGAGCAAAACTGCAGTATATTGGTAAAAACCGACACAGTTTTGCCTGAATAATGAAAATTACCACAAAAAATATCACAAACACAACTTGAATAGAGTGTATTCATGGTTTATATCAAATGTGAAGAATAGGACTGCTCTGTTGACGGCCAGAATCTGTGTTTTGTGGATCCGCAATTTGCAGATTGCAAAACTGTCACGGTCGTGTGCATGAGGTCTTCGGCTAAATTCACACGTTCGTGGAGCACGGACCGTGAAAACTCGGACCGTGCTCCTTCTGGGGGCAGGAGCGCACGGCGTCATTAGTTGCTATGACGACGTGTGCTTCGTGAGGGCACCGCTGTACAGTGATACACTCGATACAAGTGTGTATAGTGTATCACTGTACAGCGGCGGCCACACGAAGCGCACAGCGTCATAGCAACCAATGACGCCGTGCGCTCCTGCCCCCAGAAGGAGCACGGTCCGGGTTTTCACGTAACCTTGTTTATAAATTGAATTCTAGAGCTGCAGTAATGACTGACACAATGTGTCTTGCTTCGTTTCTGTGGCTTGTAAACAAATGAAGTGCACCCCATTCTTTATCAACCCTTCCACCTATCAGCATGTCTTCTCTCTTGTAAACCTCTTGGCAATTTGTTTTCATAGCCATGGCAATGTGAGTAGCAAGGCAATCCTTCCAACAGTCCACAGTCTCTACGGAGGAAAGGTTGGCCTTCTCCATGTACCTGATGACTGGTAAGTTGGATGGTGATAGGATGTGGTTGACTTTGCCATATTTGGTTCACATTGACACCCTTTTCTGGTGACCTTACAGATGACTGGAGCAGTCGTAGATCTTCCTCAGTCTTCCAGCTTGGAGACATCTTTCATATAGAGACCTTGGTGATGACTGAGAATCACATCCCCATGATCCTGTTAGGTGACTCCTGTGTGGCCACAACTACATGGGATGGGAACTCTGGCCCTAGTTACCAGATCATAGCCTTCAATGGGTATGTTACTTGGATTGACTTTGGTTTGGCCCTGGTTTGTTACTACTCTGCCAAATATTTACCAATTCTTCAGGTGCCTGGTAGATGGGACACAAGAAGACTCCTTCTTGGCATTCATATCTCCAAGGTCTCAGCTAGATAAGATCCAGTTCATGGTTGATGCCTTCCGGTTTATTGGGACAGATGCATCTACGGCGAGAAACGACTCCTATAGTTATATAATGGGGTCCATATACCATTATGTCAACTGGCAGACTTGACTTCATACATATACAATATGGTCTTCTCCTAGATCTACATCACCTGTTTGCTTAGAGCTACTCGAGCCAATCAAACTCCTGATCCAATAAACAAAGCCTGTTCTTACAACAAGAATACTAGAAGGTAAGTAATATTAGTGATGAATAAGGAATCATGATCTAGGTTTTAGCTATGATTTAATAATAGAAAGCATGATCCATGCTAGACATGATTTAATCACAGCCATCTGCTGGCACCGCAGGGGGTTCTGGCTTCAAAGCAGGTCACTTGTATACAATTCACACATTTCCCAGCCATTCTGGAACCAAAGCTCTCTCCATAGGAAGAACCCCCATCAGCTTGTTAGAAATGATTCCTACTTCCCAGACATATTGGAGCCAGGAATTAATAAAGAATTATGGACTGGCCCTTCATCACAAGCATAAACCAATCATATATTTGCAAGGCTGGGACAGAGAGGGATATGTACATGTCCATAAGTTAGCGATCACATGTCAGGAAGCGGAGATATGGAGATCTCCAAGCAGGAACCTGATAAGTGTCATGTGTTTGGTCACCACCTGTAGCCGGAACTCAGGCGGATCATTTGGTACCGGAACCTTTTCCTTGTGACCACCCGGTCTGGAGCTATGGGCCATATTGGCTTTGTGGAGCTTTTTGCTACCAGAACTGGGATGGGGGGGTTGACTCCTCCCGAGGGAGGAGGGGAGTGGCCGGCTGCAGGATAAAAGGCCCCAAAGAACAAAGACCATTGTCTTTCTCTGGAGGGAGTCACCTGGAGCACTGGTGTTTGGAGAGACCCTTGGACAAGCTGCTGACATCACTGCCCCCCCATGTGGTTACAGCCAGGCCTTACAGCAACCCAGAAAGCATCTTACCGGACTATCCACCTCTCTGGTAACTGACTATTGTTCTGTTGTACCATACCACTTGTGTTTGCATATCTGACCGTTGTATCCATCTTCTGTGTATATAGTTATATCTAGTGAGCCCTTAAGGCGATTAAATATATAATTTAATCTTGTGCTGTTCTTGTATCTCGATCACGAATCCCCACGTCCGTGTTCTTGGTAATAATGTTATATGCTACGTAGGGTTGGCTGCTCACCCGATATAATCCGTTAATGCACCGGCGTTATATCAAAGGAGAGCTGGTGGCAGTACTACTGGGCTGATAGACTTGGTTTCGCTGGTGATAGTGAAAAGGATCTCTCAGCTAGTCAGGATTGTGAGTCAGCGTAGCGCCACGCAGGGATCGCGTGGGTTACCCTCTCTCCCTTTCTGTGCCCACGTGGACAGGAGGCGTCTGTGAAAAACTGTGCTGTACATAACCTTACACACCCCGAGGGAGCGGGGAACGTCAAGTGTTTGTAGGCAAAGACTGAACCGTCCCATGTGATCCCCCACCCCACCTAAGCACGCGTGGGGTTGCGGGTACGGTTCGTCACAACATTCAACCCCCTCGAACAAATTGTATGTAGTTATAACTATATCTTAGGCTTTGCAGAAGATTCTGGAGGTATGTAGTCTGAGAAGGGTCTCTGTGGCAGTGCATGAGCCATCTGATGGGTTGTAGTAGTTTGGTACACAATGGACAAAGGAACGCTATTTCCTGACAATTGGCCACTCCATCGGCCCTTGTAAACGCACCTTAAGGACTCAATAAATGGGCTATTAAAAAATTGAGAACCCCTTAGTAACTTGATTCTCAATTGTTAGAGATGAGCGAGTAGTGTTCGATCGAGCCGGTATTCGATCGAATACTACGCTATTCGGCATACTCGATTTCAATCGAGTATAACGGCGATGGCGCACTTAGAATTCGTTTCCCCTCCCACCTTCCCTGGCGCTCTTTTTCCACCAATCACCATGCAGGGGGGTATGACAGGCCCGCGGAGCACGCTGGCAGCGCGAAAACGGCGTCTACATGGATTGGCTGGAAAAACCATGTGACCTTGAATATTAAAAACTCAGCTCTTCCTGCTCGTTCGCATATGCTGCGTGAACTTAGTCAGGGACAAAGGCTGGAGAAGGGAGAGATAGGTTTTAGCTGTTGGACAGGCAGGAGCGTGATTAAAAGCCCTTATCAGGGCTACTATAGTGCAGTACAGTGATAGCTTTACTACCATATACACTCTGCAGAGAACGGCTGCTGTATTCAGGGATAGCTGCTGGAGTAGGGACAGAGAGAGGCATTAGTGTGTATTAGGTGCTCTGCTACATACCAAACTATATTTGGCACTACTGTTCTGCGTTCTTTTTGGCTGCAAAACCCTGTTATATACCTAGTGTGTATATGCACCATCTGATCTGGCAGTATACGGCTGTGAATTTTTTTTTTTTTAAATACAGTTTATTTGGCTCTAGTGTTCTGGGTTCTGTGTGCCTGCAATACCCTTTTTGTATACCAGGTGTAAATACCCACCGTCTGACCTGTTAGTACACGGCTGTGTACCTAGAAATAAAAAAAAAAGGCCTTTTCATTGGCACCTGTACTGTGCGTTCTGCGTGCTTGCAAAATAATTTTATATACGTGGTGTTAATACCCACCGTCTGATCTGTTAGTACACGGCTGTGTACCTAGAAATATAAAAAATAGGCCTTTTCTTTGGCACCTGTACTGTGCGTTCTCTTGCAAAATAATTTTATATACGTGGTGTTAATACCCACCGTCTGATCTGTTAGTACACCGGCTGTGTACCTAGAAATATAAAAAAATAGGCCTTTTCATTGGCAACCTGTACTGTGCGTTCTCTTGCAAAATAATTTTATATAACGTGGTGTTAATACCCACCGTCCTGATCTGTTAGTACACGGCTGTGTACCCTAGAAATATAAAAAAATAGGCCTTTTCATTGGCACCTGTACTGTGCGTTCTCTTGAAAAATAATTTTATATACGTGGTGTTAATACCACACCGTCTGAAACGTTAGTACACGGCTGTGTACCTAGAATATAAAAAAAAATAGGGCCTTTTCATTGGCACATGTACTGTGCGTTCTCTTGCAAAATAATTTTATATACGTGGGTGTTAATACCCACCGTCTGAACTGTTAGTACATCGGCTGTGTACCTAGAAATATAAAAAATAGGCCTTTTCATTGGCACCTGTACTGTGCGTTCTCTTGCAAAATAATTTTTATATACGTGGTGTTCAATACACACCGTCTGATCTGTTAGTACAACGGCTGTGTACTAGAAATATAAAAAAAAAGACTTTTCAATTGGCACTGTACTGTGCGTTCTCTTTGCAATATAATTTTATATACGTGGTGTTCATACACACCGTCTGATCTGTTAAGTACACCGGCTGTGTACCTAGAAATATAAAAAAAATTAGGCCTTTTCATTGGCACCTGTACTGTGGCGTTCTCTTGCAAAATAATTTTATATACGTGGTGTTAATACACACCGTCTGAACTGTTAGTAACACGGCTGTGTCCTAGAAATAAAAACAAATAGGCCTTTTCATTGGCACCTGTACTGTGCGTTCTCTTGCAAAATAATTTTATATACGTGGTGTTAATACACAACCGTCTGATCTGTTAGTAACGGCTGTGTACCTAGAAGATATAAAAAAATAGGCCTTTTCATTGGCACCTGTACTGTGTGTTCTCTTGGCAAAATAATTTTATATACGTGGTGTTAATACACACCGTCTGAACTGTTAGTCAACGGCTGTGTACCTAGAAATATAAAAAAAAATAGGCCTTTTCATTGGCAGCCTGTACTGTGCGTTCTCTTGCAAAATAATTTTATATACGTGGTGTTTAATACACACCGTCTGAACTGTTAGTAACGCTGTGTACCTAGAAATATAAAAAAAATAGCCTTTTCATTGGCACCTGTACTGTGCGTTCCTCTTGCAAAATAATTTTATATACGTGGATGTTAATACACACCATCTGAACTGTTAGTCACAACGGCTGTGTACCAGAAATATAAAAATAGGCCTTTTCATTGGCACCTGTACTGTGCGTTCTCTTGCAAAATAATTGTATTTACGTGGGTTTAAGTCACACACCGGGTCTGACTGTTATAAACACCGGCTGTGTACCTAGAAATATAAAAAAAACATAGGCCTTTTCATTGGCACCGTGTCACTGGTGCGTTCTCTTGCAAAATAATTTTATTATACGTGGGTGTTCATACACACCGTCTGAACGTGGTTAGTACATGTTCCGGCTGTGTACTTAGAATTATAAAAAGAAAAGACTTCATTGGCACCTGTACTGGTGGCGTTCTCTTTGCAAAATATTTTATATACGTGGTGTTCATGCGCACTCGGTCTTTGATCTGTTAGCTACATGCGGCTGTGGTACCTTAGATATAAAAGAAATAGGCCCTTTCATTGGCACCTGTACTGTGCGTTCTCTCTGCAAAATAATTTATATATACATGGTGTTAATACACACGCGTCTGATCTGTTAGTACACGGCTGTGTACCTAGAAATATAAAAAAATAGGCCTTTTCATTGGCACCTGTACTGTGCGTTCTCTTGCAAAATAATTTTATATACGGTGTTAACACACCGTCTGATCTGTTAGTACACGGCTGTGTACTAGAAATATAAAAAAAAAAAGGACTTTTCATTGGCACCTGTACTGGGCGTTTTGCAAAATAATTTTATTTACGTGGTGTTATACAGTCTGATCTGTTAGTACACGGCTGGTTCCTACAATGCGTGCAAATAATGTGTGAATACACACCGTCTGACTGTTAGTACACGGCTATGTATAAATAAAAAAAAAAAGACTTTTCAGGGCATCCACTGTTAATACCACAAGTACCGGCTGGTATATAGAAATAAAAAAAAAAATTTTCATTAACTGTACTGTGCGTTCTCTTGCAAAATAATTTTATATAACGTGTTAATACCCACGTCTGATACTGTAGACACGGCTGTGTACCTAGAAATATAAAAAAAATGGCCTTTTCATTGGCACTGTACTGTGCGTTCTCTTGCAAAACCCACGTGCTGTGTAAGGCCAAAATATTGTAAAAAAAAAAAAATTGCGGCGGGGGGCTAGCGGAATCGGACGTGACGAGGACGGTGGGCGGGAAATGCTTGTTGGGGGGTTGTTGAACCAGTGGGGATACAATGCTGTGCTGGTGAAGCCCAGGATCCCACTCATCAGAATCCCTGCCTTTATGGGACAGTTAAGCAGGGGCGGTTACACCGCTGTTGAGGCCTGAGCAGGTTGAACAGGTGCGTGCAATGGATAGCCGATAGCGCTTCACACAGTTGTCCACCAGCCAGTCATCCACACAGTCCACTCTGACCCTCCTTCCTCCACACCTGGCCAACAGAGTCATCCCACCACCCCTCCAGGAGCTCTTTTCGGGTCCTTTTTCAGATGTGCCGAAGAATCCCAGGAGCTAGCAGAGGAATTTGTTTGTAGTGATGCCCAAACACTTGAGTATTCGCCATCTCCTGCTGATGTGGACCCTGAACCAGCATCTGTTATCATGAGCGATGATGTGATGATGATGATGAGACGCAGTTGCCATCAAGGGAGGCTGTTGGAATGTCCAGTGGGCAGGAGGAGGAGCAGAGTGAGGAAGTGGAAAGAGGAGGTGGTGGATGACAAAATGACCGACCCCACTTGGCCAGGGGTGATGTCCAGCGGGGAAAGCAGTGGAGAGGTGGTGGTCTGCGCAGCACCGAAAAAGGCAGCAAGAGGCAAGGATCCAGAGGGCAGAGGGATGTCAGAGGCAGAGGGATGTCCAGAGGCAGAGGGATGTCCACAGGCAGAGGACAGTCAGACAGAGAAGTGAGGCCACAGCCAGCAGGGCCGAAGCTGTTCCCTGGCAGCGGGCCAGTCGCGCGACAGCTCCCCCATCGAGGCCTCGTACTTCTGTGGTGTGGAGATTTTTTAATGTTTGTGCGGATGACAAACTGAGCGTGGTTTGCACACTCTGCCACTCAAAACTGAGTAGGGGCTCTGAGAAGAGGCAATCTGACCACCTCAGGCATGCGGCGTCACTTGGAAGTCAAGCACTGGGCTGAGTGGGAGAGAGCAAACGCCAATACAACCTGCGCAAGGTCTTCCTGCCACTGCCTCTCCCCTTTATTGTGTGCTGCCACTGCGTCCAGACCTCCAGCCAGGACACCTCCACATCTGCCT